>CM057251.1:25370355-25402855 GCA_029931835.1 Etheostoma nigrum
AGTTAGCAATCAAACAACCATAGATAGCTAAAACATTTTTGAAAATGATTCCCATCTTCTGTTATTGTTTAAGTTTGTTATTTCATGGATTTCACAAATCTGCACTGGACTCACATCGGGGAGAGACAGCGGGCCCAGACACAGCCGCTCTACACGCTTCTTTCTTTTCGTAGCTCCTCTCTCTGAGTCCGATGTCATGTCATGTCACATTGTCAACATGCTACATGGATACATGAAGCAGAACATAGTCGCTCACATGTCTAAAGCTTTTTGAAAACTGAAGGCTTTTTTCTTCATAAAACGTGTCGGACATCATCACATTAGTAAGCTACAGGACAAAAAACATGACCTGCACGAAAGGGAAGAAACATGAATGCTTCATTGTACCCAGCACTTCCGAATGCGTCTCTGTCCCCATACATTTCAAGCCAAACTGACGCACATGATTGCTAACGTTAGCTTACAGTAGCTACTGGTTTTAATGGTAAATGCTAAGTTTTATGTATAAGAGGAATGTGTTATTTCTTCTTTAAAAAGTAAAAAAATATACATATATATATATATACAGTGGGTACGGAAAGTATTCAGACCCCTTTAAATTTTTCACTCTTTGTTTCATTGCAGCCATTTTCCAAAAATCAAAAAAGTTCATTTTATTTCTCAGTAATGTACACTCAGCACCCCATCTTGGACAGAAAAAAACAGAAATGTAGAAATTTTTGCAAATTTATTAAAAAACAAAAACTGAAATATCACATGGTCATAAGTATTCAGACCCTTTGCCGTGACCCTCATATGTAACTCAGGTGCTGTCTATTTCTTCTGATCATCCTTGAGATGGTTCTACACCTTCATTGGAGTCCAGCTGTGTTTGATTATACTGATTGGACTTGATTAGGAAAGCCACACAACTGTCTATATAAGACCTTACAGCTCACAGTGCATGTCAGAGCAAATGACAATCATGAGGTCAAAGGAACTGCCTGAGGAGCTCAGAAACAGAATTGTGGCAAGGCACAGATCTGGTCAAGGTTACAAAAAAATTTCTGCTGCACTTAAGGTTCCTAAGAGCACAGTGGCCTCCATAATCCTCAAATGGAAGACGTTTGGGACGACCAGAACCCTTCCTGGAGCTGGCCGTCCGGCCAAACTGAGCTATCGGGGGAGAAGAGCCTTGGTGAGAGAGGCAAAGAAGAACCCAATGGTCACTGTGGCTAAGCTCCAGAGATGCAGTCGGGAGATGGGAGAAAGTTGTAGTAAGTCAACCATCACTGCAGCAATCCACCAGTCGGGGCTTTATGGCAGAGTGGCCCGAAGGAAGCCTCTCCTCAGTGCAAGACACATGAAAGCCCGCATGGAGTTTGCTAAAAAACACCTGAAGGACTCCAAGATGGTGATAAATAAAATCCTCTGGTCTGATGAGACCAAGATAGAACTTTTTGGCCTTAATTCTAAGCGGTATGTGTGGAGAAAACCAGGCACTGCTCATCACCTGTCCAATACAGTCCCAACAGTGAAGCATGGTGGTGGCAGCATCATGCTGTGGGGGTGTTTTTCAGCTGCAGGGACAGGACGACTGGTTGCAATCGAGGGAAAGATGAATGCGGCCAAGTACAGGGATATCCTGGACGAAAACCTTTTCCAGAGTGCTCTGGACCTCAGACTGGGCCGAAGGTTTACCTTCCAACAAGACAATGACCCTAAGCACACCGCTAAAATAACGAAGGAGTGGCTTCACAACAACTCCGTGGCTGTTCTTGAATGGCCCAGCCAGAGCCCTGACTTAAACCCAATTGAGCATCTCTGGAGAGACCTGAAAATGACTGTCCACCAACGTTTACCATCCAACCTGACAGAACTGGAGAGGATCTGCAAGGAGGAATGGCAGAGGATACCCAAATCCAGATGTGAAAAACTTGTTGCATCTTTCCCAAAACGACTCATGGCTGTATTAGATCAAAAGGGTGCTTCTACTAAATACTGAACAAAGGGTCTGAATACTTATGACCATGTGATATTTCAGTTTTTGTTTTTTAATAAATTTGCAAAAATTTCTACATTTCAGTTTTTTTCTGTCCAAGATGGGGTGCTGAGTGTACATTACTGAGAAATAAAATGAACTTTTTTGATTTTTGGAAAATGCCTGCAATGAAACAAAGAGTGAAAAATTTAAAGGGGTCTGAATACTTTCCGTACCCACTGTATATATCACTGTAATGTTGAGCTTGTCTTTATATGTCAGTTACAAAGCAGCATCCGGCTTAAGTTTGCTAACATTAGCTAATGTTAGCAAACTTAAGTTACTGGAGAGAACTGTGGCATTTTGACATAGTCTCATAGTCTGACTTTAATGATAACTGTTTCTTGATATAAAGTGTTCATTTTAGTAGCTGATTCAATTCAGCAGCTTCTACAAAAGCAATAACAAAATTAAGCCGGGGCAACCGCCGTCAATCTGCTTTGAGAATGTATTTTTTTAAAGAGGCTATGCGCTTTTTTTTGGCAGCCCGAAGCTGCGGTTTAATCTCTCGGGTGGTGCTGCTGCTGCTGCTGCTGCTGACCTGAGACTGCGTGAGCGTGGACGCATGTTGTGGGGGGAGCAGCGGCCCCCGTCGTCATCCGTAATGCTCTCGGTGCTGCCAAAGTGCTTGGATAAGAAGTGGAGCTCGTCCATGGTGGGCTGGAAGGGCAGCTGGTGCAACCGTTCCTGAGAGGAGCTGGAGGACTGGAGCGAGGGAAGAGGAAGAGGAAGAGGAGGGGAGGCAGGGGAAAAAGGGTGGAGGAGGAAGCGGACGAGGGAGGAGGGAGGGTTAGAAGGGCGAGGGGAAGCAGACGGAGAAGTTGGCAGAGTAGGAAGGGAAACAAGAACATTAGAGCAGAAGGAGTCGGACGGATTGATAAAATAGTGACAGTGAATTTAGTTTATCTGTTTCTAACCGAATCGACTACTAGATCAATAATAATAAAAACATTTGGTGCTTAGCCCAGGCCTAGAGGGGTTAGGGGCAGCCTCCTCGGGGGATTTATTTTCTCCAAATTGTGCTCGTTAAATCCACAAGAGTCTCAGCTTTTAAGTCAGACCTAATTAATGCAATTCAAGTTTATGAGCCCCAGTATGTACAAATGTTAGGCTAAAATACACCATTTTAGAATAGGTAAAGTAACACATTTAAAACGGCATGGGATTATCATGAAGTGGGCATGTCTGTTAACGGGAGACTCATGGGTAACCACAGATCCACAGAATGGCCATGTGTGTTTCTCCCTCCAAAATTAAGCATAAGCTTGGAGCGTTATTTAGCTCCCTTCCCAAATATTTTGCATAGATTCCCGACACTAATGTACTGCTCTAGCTTTAAAACAGAACCCTCTTCAGCGTCTTAAAGACAATGATCTTGGATGAAATGATTCGGTGCCTTTGAGAGAACATTCAGGGCTGGAGCCCTGAATTACGATGCTAAAATCACTGATTATTTACATGGAGTCTGGTGGAGATATGCTGCTCTATACACGCTAAAATCACTGATTATTTACATGGAGTCTGGTGGAGATATGCTGCTCTATACACGCTAAAATCACTGATTATTTACATGGAGTCTGGTGGAGATATGCTGCTCTATACACGCTAAAATCACTGATTATTTACATGGAGTCTGGTGGAGCTATGCTGCTCTATACACGCTAAAATCACTGATTATTTACATGGAGTCTGGTGGAGATATGCTGCTCTATACACGCTAAAATCACTGATTATTTACATGGAGTCTGGTGGAGATATGCTGCTCTATACACGCTAAAATCACTGATTATTTACATGGAGTCTGGTGGACTATGTTTTAAAAATGATCTTAATCTTTAACAGAAAGGTCAGCCTCCTTAGAAATCCTTTCCATAATGTTATCAGACACTTAGAATATTAATCTGAGTCTGTCAGCAGCAAAACGAGCACTTTATGAACGTAAATACAAGCTGGACAATTCTCCCATTAACTTCCATTGTAGCTTGTTTCTCTGCTGCCGACTGCAGCGATCTCGTTTCATACTGCATCAATGTCAAAGGAAAATCTTTCCTCAATAGTTTATATTGTATCCGATACTCAGCTCTAGGTCTAGTGTCCCCGTTTTAAGTTTTACAAAAATTAAAAACATGACGTGTTTTGGAGGTATTTACGCTTCTGAGCTGAAAATGTCCCCGGATTTGGTCTGAGAAATCTGGTCCCCTTATTTTACTGGGGCAGGTGCCCTAGCGTTGATCTGCTGTGCCCCAGTAAAATCTCATGTGTAAAACCAATGTGTAAAGCCGGCATATTTTTCACATCTAACGCGCTAAATTAAGGATTTATTTCGACCAAAAACAGCACAGTCGGGCTTGTCTCGCTAAGTAACGGCTACCGTTAGCAGAGGTAACATGGAGATGCGTTCATGGTCTATTCCGTAAAAATTACTATTGGGGGAAGTGAAATTATAACATGATGTGTTCAATTTTTATCTTGTAAAATGCAGTTTTGGGTTAGAAAATTAAACAAATACAATTATTAAAGGTGATAACGAGATGTTTTTATATAAGCTTGAAATAAATAGAGGAAATTATAATAATGACAAAAACGGCATTTGTTGCTGCAATTTCTAAAATTGTATTAAAATATAGATTTATTGTATATATATATATATATATACAAATAAATATATAAAATAAATAAATATATAAAGACAAAATACACTATACATATATATATTGTATGATTGTGTATTATATATTATATATACAGTATACACATACACATATATTATGTATTTTGCCATGTACTTCTTTAATATTTGTCGTAGTACAAAGGTTGTACACAATAACCATGTCCTCTGTCAGTCAGTGTCTGTAAAGATGTCCAAAATGGGTTTTCCACTTGGAGATATTTTTCTTGCATCATAAAGTGCATTTCATATGTTTGTTATTGCATGATGGGTTCATTGTTATTGTTACAGAGAAGCAGAATAGAAATGGTGGTAACAGTGGGCCAAGCGAGGGCAGTATGTATAGCACATTTCCTACACAAAGCAGAATTTCAATTGGGGGGCCCTGTGGCCCAGTAGAGCTTCATGCCTAGCAACGCCCCTGGAAACCACCCATAGCAAACTGAGACTTTAATTGTTAATGAAAGAGTCCAGTGAGAGTCAAGCCAGACCCATTAATCTGTCTCCCAGACAAACCTCGCCTCGCCTCCTCATTCTTCATCGGACCAATGACACCTGGACCGCCTCGACTTACTTAGTTAACCCAAAAGATCGATCGGTGATTAATCACAGGTGACGGACGAACTGATAACGGTCCAACTTAAAAGGCTGGGATGGAACGAGAGCAGTAGAAAAACCCAGACATGCTTGAACCAGACAGATTGTATTGCGTTTGCACTACCTATCCATCCATTTCTCTAACCACTGTCTTGCTAAGTGATCTAATGTTCTGTGTGAAAATGTTTTGGATTATTATTTTAACCCTCCTGTTGTCCTTGGTACAAATTTGACCCATTTGACAAGTTTCAAGTTTCTCCATCAGAAATGTGGGTTTCTTTCAACAGATTTGTCAAAAAATTAACGTGGATGGTTCCATACAACACTCTTTACAAATAAAATAAATGATCAGTTCACTAATTTCATTGAATTTGGGTGTTTTATAGCATTTGAAAATAAAGAGATTTAAAAAAAGGTGAAAGAAACGACAAAAATTTCAGACAAAGCTTCAAAACGTGGGGAAAAAAACAACAAAAACTTCAAAAGAAGGGCAGAAAAAAATTTACAAAAATATAGGAAAAAGAGACAAAAAAAATATTTTCATTGTAAATTTTGACCGAGAAAAACAAAAAGGCGCATGGTCGATGGGAAAAGGGTTGAAAGGAGCAGGAAGTGAAGAGCAGAGCTGAAGGAAGCTCAGTCTCATTAATCAAAGTCAGGCATTCATTTCAATGAAATATCTTCACGTTTCTAATTATAGAAGCTGGTGAAATTACACTGGAGCAGAATGTGATCTATCTCTCCCTCTCATTCCACCGGCCTGGCACTCGTCACTTTCCCCTTTCTGTCCTCCTCCCTCCATCCATGCAACCCTCTATCCATCCATCTCACCATCCATCCATCCCACCGTCCATCCATCCATCTAACCCTCCATCCATCCATCCATCCATCCATCCCACCGTCCATCCACCTACCCTCCATCCATTCATCTCACCATCTCACCGTCCATCCATCCATCTCACCGTCCATCCATCCATCTCACTGTCCATCCATCCATCCCACCATCAATCCATCTACCCCTCCATCTATCCATCTCACCATCCATCCACCCATCTAACCCTCCATCCATCCATCTCACCATCCATCCATCTACCCGCCATCAATCCACCTAACCCTCCATCCATCCATTCGCCCATCTAGCCCTACACCCACCTAACCCTCCATCCATCTCTCCCTCCAACCAGCTAACAATCCATTCATCCATCCATCCATCTAATCATAGTAAGGGGGTTTTAGTAAAACTTAAAGAAAGGTCTGAAAAAGGGACAAAAATGTCAAATTCTTGTCAGTTTTTAACCTGGGAGGACAACACAAGGATTAAAGCTTTAGTGTGTAACTTTTTGATATTTATGTACGTCCGTTACATTCAAGCCGCTGCCAAATGAGCTCCTACAACGCTAATTACGACTATCAGCTCCACACAACTCTCTCTGGATTTCTCCGTATGACTATTTTCAGAAGATTGTGTCGCACGGCAACTTTCCCGCGCAGGAACTTGAGTAAAGATAATGACCTCTTTTGAAGAGTCCATCATGTGTTTTTAATCCTCCGTGCCCTCCTTGGCTACTAGCAGCTGTGTTGGGGAGAGGTGGGGGTGGTGGGCGATGACGGAAGGCTTGTATCATGTGGACACGCCAACAGAATTGCTGTCATTACTTAGAATTCCACATGGGGGCGTCAGAAACTACGCACTATAGCTTTAAAGCAGCAGGATGTAGAATTTCTAACAAAAACACCAGAATTTGAAGTAGAGTGAGACTTCTTCCTGCAGCTCTCCCACTGCCCTCTCTGTTTAGCCCCTCCCATCCAGAAAGCCCGGGCCCGCTCCAGCTTCTCCTCGTTCAGATAGCAGCGATATGAAAGGAAACGTAAACACGGTAGACGAGCCGGGGCTCGTGCTAGGCTAAAGGCTTCGTTCCTCTATATGCTATCTATAGATACACTACAACTACAATATGCTGAAAGATTGTTATGAATTCCTGCCCAACGACACCAAAGATAAACTGCCTCCCCCCAACTTTAAAATGACCAACTAGCAATGTAAAAGTGGATTTCAAAAACTGAATTTTCAATAAGTTCAAGATCAAGTTTGTATTCGTTTAACATTCAGTTTAACCCTTGTTAAAAGTTTTTTTCAACACTATTATCGCTTTTTTTGACATTTTTTTGTCACTTTTTCAATGTTGTGTGTGCTTTTTTAAGTTATTTGATATTTCTAATGTTGACATTTTCAGCGCTTATTTCGACGGCCCATTTTTTGTGATAAAAAAACTAAAAACAGGTCAAATTTGACCCGAGGACAACATGAAGGATAATGTGGGTATATACTTTTTTAAACAAATCATAATTTCTATTTTCTGAGTTTTCTGGGGTTTAGAGTTGCAAAGATTAATCAATAAGTTGTCAACTATTACATTTATCAGCAACTATTTTGATAATCGATTCATAATTTTGAGTAATTTCTTAGGAAAGAAATTCCAAATTCTCCGACTTCAGCTTCTTAAATGTGAATATTTTCTAGTTTCTTCACTCCTCTGTGACAGTAAACTGAATATATTTAAGTTATGGACAAACAAAGACATTTGAGGATATGATTATGGACTTTAGAAACCACTTAACAACATTTGTTTTTTTAGAGAACAAAAATGAATCGGTTAATCTAGAAAATATTCAACAGATTAATCCACAATGAAAATAATCATTAGTTGCAGCCCTACTGGGATTTACAGTATTTGTCTGTTGAGCTATTGTTGAGCTATTTCCCAGGTTGGGAGTCTTTATTTATGCGATGGGCAGGTATTTACCGTCGAGCTGGGAGTGTTGGTGCCATATCCAGAAGACGGCAAAGACGCCAAAGACCACCGTCGTCCGTCCGCTCTGCAGAGAACACAAATGTTAACATCACTTAAAAAACAGATTCTTACATTTTGTCATGAAACCCCAGATCATATTAGCTTTGAATTCCAGTGGAAATTTTTAAAGCCAGGAGCAAAAGTATCGGGATGTAGTCCTCCATTATTGTTGATTGTCATGACGCGTTGCTATGACAACGGAGGTACGCGCAGTGACATTGTTACGTAGCCCTGCTCTGGCTCTCAGGCTGTGGAAAATCGAGCTGGTTCTTAGATAATTGGCGAGTAGAACCAGCACCGAACTGGCTATAGCACCAGCCCAGAACCAGCACCTGGTTAGACTTGGTGGAAAAGACATATAGGATACTTCATTACAGCTCCTCTGGTTTGTTTCGCACCGTTCCGTTTGTCTACTATGTCTCAGCGTAGCTTGTAATCAGTACCATGATACACGTAGCCAATGGTTGTATGACCTGTCAAGACATAGTGCTCATGGGAAATGTAGGATTAGTACCACAAGCACAACTGATTTGTCGCATTGTTTTTGCAGCCGGCCGTTTTGAACAGACGCGGTGTTGATTGCTTCATTCATGACATTGTAACTTTACAATGTTATATTCAATTTAAAGCCCTGGTAGTAATATTTATGAAGCAGTGACCTTCTGGAGGAGGCGAAGGAGAAGTGTGCAGGGTTGCTGGGTGAGAAGTTCCGCGGCTGTCCAGAGGGCTGTTCGACACGCACAGAGGAGGACAATTATGCTGCTCACAGTGGGACATTCTAATCACTGGGTAGGGTTAAGCGGTAAAGGGTGTGAATGTATTTTAGCTATGACTGCTTTGTAGCCGCAGCTTTATGTAGTCTGCATTGTTAAAAGAAATTTGGTGTTTTGATTAAAGGTGCCGTAGGTAGATTCGAAGATCCAGACTAAAAAAGCCAACGGTCTCCTCCCCCCACGAGGGAGAACGAATGCATATGCATGAGCAGAGATTGACATGCAGTTAGACACAATAACCCCCCCACCCACCCACCGGCCCTGATTGGTGCATCTGAACAGGGAGCGGTACAGGCTGTAGGTGGAGCCAGAGGAGACATATTGTTTTTTAAATGACCTGCTTCATGTAGTTCTACTCGAACATAGGGTCTGTTTTAGCAAATATGACAGAAAGTTAGTTTTATAAGTCTTACCTACGGCACCTTTAATAAACTGAGAGATTTGATTGTGGGCTTTTTGCATATATACGACTGAATCAAGCCAGGTAATTATATAACAAGGGAGCATGATGTTTTATCTGCACAACCCTTCAGGTATCAGTGTTGGGGATCAGAGAGAATGTGACTGTGACACCCAAACCAACAACATATACGCAAAGGCCCCTTAACGTTTACTTTTTTGGTGCTTTTCCCTTTATTTTACGGACAGAGGATAGACATGAAAGGGGAGAGATGGGGGGATGACACGCAGCAAAAGGCCACAGGTTGGATTCGAACCTGGGCCGCTGCAGGACCCAGGAGTGAGAATGTGTTGGTTGCTTACTATACGTACCGATGTGTCCGGGAAGGGGGAGAGGGGAGTGGGGCCGAGGCAGCGTGGGAGACGTGGTGGTCAGGATTAGACTTTTCCTGTTGCTCGTACGGCAACTGTAAAGAAAAAGAGAGAGAGATATATTCATGTAAACATGAGAGGATCCAGCAATCACTGTATCGAGGTGAGCACAGCATTTAAAAGACCGCTGTTGGAAAACTACCACGTAACCTTTCAGAACTGCTTTGTCACCTTATCAGACACGTTCTGCTGACTGCTCGGCCTTTACTTCATGTTACACAAGCTCGGTCTGAACGTTTTAATTTGAGTGCACCTGACTCCTGGAACAAAATACAGCACCTCACCTTTTAAAGATGTTAGAAATCTGGTTTCTAAACGTCCAAACTTCTACTTGTAATGGCTTAACATGGTTGCATTTTTCTTTTATATCCTAATTTTTCTATTAAATTATTTTCCCATTCAGAAAGTTGTAGTAGCTTGTTTTGTTTCTTTTGTTTTGGATTACTTTGGCGTTGTTATTGACTGGATGTCATTGTAAATGAGGGACGCCCCTCCATGATGTCTCGATGCAAAAATAAATTAAAAGCTTGGATGAAAAAATGAATGAAATCTGTGTCTCTATGCACGGATATGTGCACATTGTAGCAGCGATAAGGAGAAATCAATTTCCTCAGTCATCCATCCCTGTCTGCCTCATCTCAGCAAAGATAAAAAATGAGAAAGGAGAGTGGAACCAAATGAGGCAAAGTTAGCCAGGAAAGTGTCGACAAGCGGTGGAGAAAAGACAGGATAGATGAGAATGGTACAAAAAGGCAAACATCCACCTTTCCGTGACCTCGGCTAATTATGTTTTGGCCACTTTAAAGCAGAGTCACACACTGAGTCACCTCTAATCTGCCTGTGGGCTCCACTTCACACTGCTCACGATATTACTGCATCCAGCCGACACTCCATTATGGAGTAAATTGAGCAAAGCTTTTTGTATTCCTTTTGCTTTTTTGTCTGCGATGTCAACGGAGCAATGGAGCAGTTTAACCATTCAATTCAATTTTATGTTATTCACAGTATTAAAGCTGCAAGCAGCGTTGGACGGGCCCTCGCTCCTCTGTGTGTGTCGGGGTTACTGGCGGACGCCGCTCCTTGAGACACTCAGACACTGCAAATCGAATGAAAAGGGAACTCCCTGCTCAGTTCAATGATACCTCACACAATAATCTACATCAAACGGGTCATTAACTATAAAAGGGTGTGTGGCTTAATCATAAGGGGCAGGACAAATCATCACCAATTCAAAAAGAACTCTCCGTTGAGTTCAATGATACCTCACACAAGACTCTACCTTAATGTTCAAATGTTATGAAGGGGGCGTGGTCTGAGTCAGTGGGCGTGGTTAACATATAGGGGCCGACTCAGTATCACATGAAGATCACACATTATAAGTTTCATGTAAATCGGATGATTTGTCTTTAAGGCGGTTTTCCTGTTGCCAGTGGGGGGGGGGGGCATGGGCCTTTGTCAATCATGAGAAATTTCAGCAAGATAAGACAACGTACACTCAAGTTACACAACAACTTCTTTGTTCATCGGTAAGAGCTCAAAATGGCCGTCTTTTCATAATTTTTATCGTTGAGGTCTTTTGTTGACACAGACCAAATTTGAAGTTGATCGGAGGAAATATCTCAGAATAGTTTGTTAAAGTATAGCATGTATAGTTTTGGGCCTACTTCCTGTTGCCACTAGGGGGCGCAATGACTTTGAGCCAATATTGGTCTGTAGATGTCCTCAGGGTTAGAGTCTTATGAGTCATGAAAAGTTTCGAGCCAATTAAACAATGTACCCTCAAGTTACACCCACTTCCTGTTTCGATGGCACAAAATGGCCTCCCCGGACACAGCCATGCCCTATGACAAAAGCTTTTTCTAAAAAAAAATAAATAAAAAAATTCATCTTTAACGTCTTAAGATGACACAGACCAAATGTGAAGTTGATCAGATGAAATCTCTAGAAGGAGTTTGTTAAAGTACAACATGTGGAAATGGCCAAAATCTCAAACGTTCAATTCAAAATGGTGGACTTCCTGTTGGGTTCAGGGTATGGTGCCAATGACGTTTTTTGTACGTCTTAACATGCTACATATGTGTACCACGTTTTATTAGTCTACGTTAAACTGCAGGGGCTCAATATTTTAAGTTTTGTAACTAGCGAGCGATTTTTGTGCGCCTATTCCCAAAACCCTTAAAATATGTATATTTTCACCAGACTTGATGTGATTGCCAATTTTGGATGAGTTTGTAAGTATGTTAAGCCCCTCAACAAGGTGGCTTGTTTGCCGGAAGAAAGGAAAGGAAAGGAATTAATTCCTTCGGTTTCAATAGGGCCTTTGCCGCTGTCGGCGCTTGGTCCCTAACAAGAGTTATCTCAAGACATTTTACAGATAGAGTAGGTCTGGATCGCACTCTATTCACGGAGGTGATACTAAAAGTACCTGTTGGCTGGCACCAGGGAATGTTTTTCATAATGGAAAACCAAAAAAGCCGAGTAGAGTCGAGGCGAGTTGAGCAGGTACCATGCAATGGAAAAACGCCATTATTTGTTATATATACAGTATTATAACAAATGACCTATGGGAGCGTTTTTCGGTGGAGGACAATCTCACTTTTAACCCGGTCCCTAACTTCCCCACTGCTTTAAAGTTTGGCAAGATGCCAGATCACAAAGGTCTTTACACCTGTGCAACATCAGCCGAGATTTATCCTGCACTGAGGAAACAAATCTGGTTGATTGGCTGTTGAGAGTACAACCAGCAGCCAAACTACCCAATAAAAGTATAACAAGAACTTCATATTCCCACCTAAAATATTACAATAAGTTCACAAAACAGAGTGAGCACCATCACATCTACCTGTTTTCATTATTCTAACCGCACACAGGATGTCCTGATCGATCAGATCTATAACTAGCCTTATAGATATAGATCACATAAGCCAATAGGTTGAGTTTAACATGCAGGTCTGAAAACTGCTGTTGTGCCATTTCACATTGTTAGGCTGGATCAATAATATCCTGACCTTGTTCTATAACCTAAAAGCTTTTGTTGTCCCTGTGCCACTCCCCCTGCCCCCCAGCTGATCCCAGTCACATCAATGATGTGTATGTCTCCGTGTGTAAGATCCAACAGAGCGGCACTGACTTTCATTACTTCAGGAGTAAGCAACCTTTAAACCATCTGTCTGGAGTAGAGTCCGACCGATATATCGGTGGGACAATATTAGGTTATTTCCCAATATATCGGTATTGGCATTTATAATGGCCGGTTAAAAAATAAAATCATCAGAATCAAGAAACAATAAATGATTCTGATGAATGAATATCTAAAAAAAAACAAAAAAAAACGGACTGTCATGTTGAGCGTTGGCGTTTCATAGTCTGTCCACCAGAGGACGCTCTACAACGTCCCTGTTAGTGATGGCGTTGCATAGTCTTTCCACCAGAGGACGCTCTACAACGTCCCTGTTAGTGATGGCGTTGCATAGTCTGTCCACCAGAGGACGCTCTACAACGTCCCTGTTAGTGATGGCGTTGCATAGTCTGTCCACCAGAGGACGCTCTACAGCGTCCCTGTTAGTGATGGCGTTGCATAGTCTGTCCACCAGAGGACGCTCTACAACGTCCCTGTTAGTGATGGCGTTGCATAGTCTGTCCACCAGAGGACGCTCTACAACGTCCCTGTTAGTGATGGCGTTGCATAGTCTGTCCACCAGAGGACGCTCTACAACGTCCCTGTTAGTGATGGCGTTGCATAGTCTGTCCACCAGAGGACGCTCTACAACGTCCCTGTTAGTGATGGCGTTGCATAGTCTGTCCACCAGAGGACGCTCTACAACGTCCCTGTTAGTGATGATGTTGCATAGTCTGTCCACCAGAGGACGCTCTACAACGTCCCTGTTAGTGATGGCGTTGCATAGTCTGTCCACCAGAGGACGCTCTACAGCGTCCCTGTTAGTGATGGCGTCGCATAGTCTGTCCACCAGAGGACGCTCTACAACGTCCCTGTTAGTGATGGCGTTGCATAGTCTGTCCACCAGAGGACGCTCTACAACGTCCCTGTTAGTGATGGCGTTGCATAGTCTGTCCACCAGAGGACGCTCTACAACGTCCCTGTTAGTGATGGCGTTGCATAGTCTGTCCACCAGAGGACGCTCTACAACGTCCCTGTTAGTGATGGCGTTGCATAGTCTGTCCACCAGAGGACGCTCTACAACGTCCCTGTTAGTGATGGCGTTGCATAGTCTGTCCACCAGAGGACGCTCTACAACGTCCCTGTTAGTGATGGCGTTGCATAGTCTGTCCACCAGAGGACGCTCTACAACGTCCCTGTTAGTGATGGCGTTGCATAGTCTGTCCACCAGAGGACGCTCTACAACGTCCCTGTTGGCAACACAGATTTTTTTTTTGTTAGTATGTTTTTGTTCAAAGGACTTTAAGTTTCGTATCTTAAGTTTGTATTTTTATACATTTTATTTATTTATTTATATTTTGATGTTCCTCGGTTCTGTTGTGACAATAAAACTAATTTTTATATTATTTTAGTGAGAACTCATAAATAACTACAAATAACTAATGTTATGGAAATCTGTTTATGTTTTGTAATGCGTTTCTGGATTTTAAAAAATATATATATATCGGCCTATCGGCATATCGGATTTTTAATTAATCAAATATCTGTATCGGCCTTAAAAATCCTTTATCGGTCGGGCTCTAGTCTGGAGCCACAAAACATATTTGGGCCTTATAATGAAGGTCTTTCATCGGAAGACCTATCGTCACACCACTGTGCAGTAGGGCTGCACATTTAATCACAATTTTATCAAAATCGCAATACGGACTTTTGCAATATCCAAATCGTAGAGGGGCGCAATATTTATCAAAGGTAAATATGTGTTTAACTATTCTGAATGAAGTATTGTGGCGCTGCAGAGACGTCCTGGACTACAGAAAACATCTTTGTTTGGTACAGATCCTCGCATAAATCACACTATTTATGCGAGGATCTAGTGTTAGTCAATGAAAATGAGAATAATGATACAAACATGATCATTCCCTCCAATATCGTGACTCATATCGCAATCGCAATATCAGTCAAAATAATCGCAATTAGATATTTTCCTCATATCGTGCAGCCCTACTTACTGTGCAGTAAAGACTGACACCACAGATACATTGTGGGATAGGAGGGGAAAAAAATAGGGATTGACCAATCATTGTCCCGATTATGACAATAATGAATAATAATAATGAAAACATTGTAATTTCCCCTTGCGGGATTAATAAAGTATACAATATTATCATTATTGTAATTATTATCTCGCCAATGATGTGTGAATGTTGTCACGCGACATGTTCATTTTGGTTTGAAAAGGAACCGAAACGGCTGAAATATGCTACAATGTGTAGGCATTTGCTCTTGGTCCGGACCAAATGAGCCAAACTACAGATGTGAAAGCGCTAGGCCTACGGCAATAATAAATGAAATTTAAAATGTTAAGAAAAATAACCTTTATTCATTCACACATAACTTATTGTCAAAGCCACAGGGGAGCCACGGCGGCTCCAGAGCCGCAGGTCGCCTGCCCCTGTCCCAGAAAGATAGAAAACAAAGTGAAACCAAGGAGCAGGACTGTTTAATGGATTCTCAGTGCTGCAGGAAATCAATGGAGGCTGGCTGTAAACACTCACATACACGCAGAGCTTGGCCTTGGATTTCTCCTGTAGCGCTGTCACTTTCCCTGCTATTTATGAACATGTACGCTGGGCTCAACTGGCGTGTATTAACTTTGGCATCCAGCAAGTAAGCTACCGTGGATGCAGAGTCCAAATTTCAGAGCGATGCCCGGCGGGTGTTTCTTGCTGGATGGTCATTCGAGATCAAGGAGAAGGGAGGGAGGGGGAGAGGAAAAGGAGAAGGAGAGATGCACTCCACTGCACTCAGTGATTCTGGATTGTACGTGCTGTTGCCGAGAGAGGAGGAGGACATGTGCAGAAAGATATAGGGCGGTTAGCTGGTGCAACTGAGACATGAAAGCGAGATGAGGGAAGGTAAATGTTTAGGGGGACGGGGTGACTGCAAGTTCAGTTGGGGAAAAAAAGAGAGAGAGAGAGAAACAAGGAGTAGAGATGCAGGTTAAATACACTCTCAGTGGTGCTCATCACACATACAGGCGCAAGGTAAACATGACCCAGTTTCTTTCCATTGTTACACACAGAGACACAGACACACACACAGACACACACACACGTGCGTACAACATACAGTAGGCATTGAACCGTGCACGTATGTGTGTGTGTCACTGTGCATTGTTCAGGCAAATCCCAGTCTCTTCTTTTAATTTCTCATTCTTGTTCTTTGTCTGTTTCAATCTCAGCTGTTTCCACACAAGCGCCATTATTATCACCTTCACTCGCTTAGGTGTCCACCTTAAATGCTGTTGCTCAGGCATGCTAACGCACACACACACACACACACACACACACACACACACACACGGCTCTAACAAAGCCAGACACACAGGAGCCTTCATCCTCTGCATGTTCATACTCCTCCCTCTACTTACTGTAACAGCAGGGGCACCATTAATATTGATCCAACCACATCTGCCCGTTCACATAACACCTCACAAATGTAGCCGTGATGCACAAAGTCAAAGAGAAAGTAGATCTGAGGCCGAGAGGAGGAGGGATTGGTGCACACACAGAGACAGATAAGAAACAGAAAGTGAGGGGTGAAGCAAGAGCACTTCAGAGAGAGAAGGGTGGAGGAGGAGGAGGGAACTGCTGGTGAGGAGTCAGGGAAGTGTTTACCTCTCCAGCATGAGGAGAGCGTTGAATCGATGGGAGTTAGAAATGATAGCGGTGAGTACATCGGTGAAGATGTTGGTGGAAAAAATGAAATGGGACTTTTCAGGGAAGAAACAAAGGAGGAGAAATGCATTAGGAATCAAACACGTTTTTCTTTTAGAGTATGTATCTCTGTGGTGAAGTTTTAGAGCAGCATGAATAGACTGCAACACTTTAAACCAGAGTAAATTTTTGTTTGGCGTCTATGACCCTGGAGGGGATTGGGGGAGGAGGGAGCCGTGGTCACATGGCAGCTTGTTGTTTGATAAGAGCATTAAAGTGAAAAAAATAATGGGACGAAAAGAAATCAAGGGACATTTAGAATAGATACAAATGTGTGATTAATTGCGAGTTAACTATGACATAAATACGATTAAATATTTTAATTGTTTGAAAAATCTCCAAAAGGCCTCAAATGACAGATTAGACATCCATGCTGTCCTTAATTGCAGGAGTGAAGCCTGGTGTGCAGGAGTCCAGCTCCAGCTCATCATCTCTAATGACCTCTGCTTCAAAAACCCTTTCAACCAACCACTCTTCGTCAGATCACAGTCGAGACGACCACGTTAGTCTCGCTGCTGACGCTTCCCTGTGTACTATTTTTTGTGATATTTGCACGTCCTGATTATTCTTTGTCTGTCACAGTTCTGTGAACCTGACTCCTGCTGCCACTTCACTCCTGCTCTCCACACTGGATCTCTGGATTATCGGACACGGACCCTCAGAAACACGGTACCACACATGCTCTGTACCCCGGATTCCCGTTGGATTTTGGACTTGGTTTTTCCCTGTTGCATCCCTTGGACATTGGAATAATAAACCTGTTAAACTATCATTCTTGTCTCCGTATTGTCTGCATTTTGGTTCAACCTTGTTCCACACATAACAGCAAATCACAAGACTGTGATTTAATTAAATAAGTATAAAGAAGACAGTAAAAAAAGTAATGAACTAAAATGTTAAATAAGCTACTTTTCACTTTTACTTGAGTAGATTTTTATACCGGTAATTTGAGTTTTGAGTTGTCACTTTGCAACAAATAGCATACAAGATGCTAAAGAGAGACTTCTGTAATGTCAATACAGTAAAAATGGACATACTTAACCAAGTTGGTTCACTGCTAGCTTAGCTACAAGTTAGCATCAAACACAACAAAGGCTGTCAGTTGATTTGTGTTTTGAGCTAACATTAGCAATCAAACAATCATATAAAAACGTTTTTAAAATGATTTCCATCTTCTGTTATTGTTTGTAATTAGAAAAGTTTATGATTTCATGGATTTAACAAATCCCAGTATGACACCTTATGTTGTAAACCGTTTAAATCTGAGCATCCATCTGCACTCCACTTACACTGGGGAGGGACAGTAGTGCTGCTCAGGAGCCTGTGTCCTCAAATGGGTTTTTCCTGTAAGACGTAGACGGTGGAGGATCAAACGGAATAAGAGTCCCATAACTCTAAGAGGAAGGGGAAGACAAGGCCCTCAACTGAAAGCTAATGGGAGATGTATAAGTATAAGCTACCCAGCACTTCTGCAGGGAAGAGCTGCAGCACTTAGAAGAAAAGATTCTCCAGTCTGACTCAGCTGGCATGGCCTCACACTGACCTCCTTTTGGTTTGCACAGTATTGCTTATATGAAGTGTAATGGCTTATTTAGTTACAGAGGAGGAGTATTTATTAGTAGAAGACGTGGAAACTGTGTGACTCACACACACACTGCACACTGCACCTGAGCCTAACCACCTGAGGGAAACACAAAATACAAGTATGTCCTTTCTGAAGTTATTGCATCTAGATATAAGAGCCTCCCCACTTTCCTTTTGCATCCAACCAATTCAAACTTAGTCCTCTAACCCTTCCAAGCTTTTCATTCTCGCCCCATGCATGAGATTTACCCCTTTCTGGTCTAGAAGTATATTAAACTAAGTAAAGTGCTGTAACGTGAACAGTATGATGCAAGATACGATCAAATCCCAGCAGCAGTTGCTGGTTGTATTTAGCCGCTACAGAGCTCCAGGATGCCGGCTACCAGCAGGTGACTGTGAGCCGGCAACAGGCACCGCCAGATGATGGTCCTTTTAGGGGCTGCGTAGGTGGAATTTAGCCAGAAAAAGTGAGCGTCATGCAGCGATGACAGTTAGGTTTAGCCACCAAAACTCTAGGTTTAAGGAAAAAGATCAGGGTTTGGATTAAGACATTCCCAAGGAACGAACGAGCGTTTCCTGGGTGAAAGTATTTTCTTTCAATCAATCAAACTTTATTTCTAAGGTTTCTAAATTTGGGGGCCAGTCTGACATGAAGAGGCAACTCATTCCACAGTCTCGGGGCCAGTCTGACATGAAGACAACTCATTCCAGAGACTCGGGGCCAGTCTGACATGAAGAGGCAACTCATTCCAGAGACTCGGGGCCAGTCTGACATGAAGAGGCAACTCATTCCACAGTCTCGGGGCCAGTCTGACATGAAGAGGCAACTCATTCCACAGTCTCGGGGCCAGTCTGACATGAAGAAGCAACTCATTCCACAGTCTCGGGGCCGGTCTGACATGAAGAAGCAACTCATTCCACAGTCTCGGGGCCAGCCTGACATGAAGAGGCAACTCATTCCACAGTCTCGGGGCTGTGGCTGAGAAAGCCTGATCCCCTCTGCTCTTGAGCCGTGTTTTAGGGACAACCAGGAGAGACTGGTTCGCAGACCTTAATGACCTTGAAGGAACATGTGGCTTCAACAGATCAGTGATGTAGACTGGAGCTAGTCCATGAAGGGTTTTAAAAACAAACAATACAATCTTAAAATTAATCCTAAAATTAACTGGGAGCCAGTGACGAGAGGCAAGAACAGGGGTGATGTGATCAAGTTCCAGTGAGGAGACGAGCGGCAGCATTTTGAACCAGTTGTAGTCGAGAGAGGGAGGCCTGGCTAACACCTACAGAGCATTACAATAGTCAAGGTGTGTTGTAATAAACGCATGTATAACCCTCTCAAAGTCTGTGAAGGATAAAAAGGCCTTAAGCTTGGTAAGAAGCCTAAGTTGAAAGAAACTTGCTTTCACAACAGAATAGATCTGCTTCTCCATTTTAAAATCACAATCCATTTTTCTCCATTTTCTCTGCTCTCCGGCTTGAAAGTGCTGCATTTTATGTCGACACCACGTTGTGCTATTTCATACTACTGAAGTACATGAATAAGTACAAAAATAAGTGCATGGCTGGCTCGGTGGCTCTTTATCCACGTTATTGGGAAAGTGGGATTTAATTCTTGCATGTTTTGTTTTGTTGTGCATGATCAAGAAACACCCACCCTCTGCTTTCTTCACCAATCGCACGCAAATGAATGGTTACGCCCGGCAAAACATAGAAAGAGAGAACAGAGAAGGAAAAATGGAAAGAAGGTGAAAAAAGAGAGACCAAAGAAAGAAAAATGGAGAGACAGCCGGTCAAAACTTGCAGGCTTTGTGTGTGTGCCTTGTTGCTCACGTAACCGTAGTGAGCTGGTCCCTAATGGAAGAGCAGACACAGATATTACCCCAGGGCCCTGCGCTCTATCTCAGCCTCTCTTCCTTTCACCTCTCAAAGAAGCTCCCTCTTTTTCCACCTCCATTATCTTATTCACACCTTTGTTTGTTCTCTTTCCTAGCCGTGACTTTGGCTTCTAGAGGGAAACGTGCCTTAAACATGACATTTTACACAGGAAAGGCAGCTTTTTTCGTATAGAATATAACAGCAGTAAGGCAATTTGAAGTGAATTTGAATAAAATATTAAAGAGCAGTTAAAAACTTCCGTTAAACAGAATATAAAATGGCAAAAATAGAGTAAGACAGCAATGAATTACAAGACTAAAAGCATACTTTGATGACTGAATCAACAACCACCTCAGAGAGAACTTTTGTCTTCATTTAAGTGGTCATTTTAGAAAAGTAGCTCTATTTCCATACACTGAACCCAATCTTAATTTGAGATAAATTTTAAAAACGATTCCTCTTGGGTCCACCTAAACCGAGACCAAGTCATCACCAAGGCCAGTGCATAGCGTATAGAGACCGAGACACTGGCTGGATCCACCTTTTCTTATTTAATATCTCCTTCGCTTGAACCAGAAGTTGTTCTGGCCCTCCATAGTGAAGGCCAACTCAATGCACTTATTCCTGGACTGGGAAAGGATGAGTGAGGACCGAGGAACTAGGATTGAGGAGGGATCTCCAAGGAGCTATGAGCGAGGAAACACGAGAGCAGCTGAAAGCCGTTGCTAACTCCGCCCGTGCAGCTGGCGCTTTAGAGTAAAGGACGTCTCATGTCTCTCAAAACACATTTCCTCGTTCGCTCTTTCCTAGTATGGATATCTCGCGTCTCTCCCATGCTTCCTCGGTGTGACGGACTAAGACGTGAGGAAGGGAAGCAAGTCAAGGAAACAGGAATACGTGGCTTTGTTTGATGTTTTTAACGCTGCAGAGTGTGTGT
Organism: Etheostoma nigrum; assembly: GCA_029931835.1. NCBI lineage: Eukaryota > Metazoa > Chordata > Actinopteri > Perciformes > Percidae > Etheostoma > Etheostoma nigrum. The sequence continues at coordinate 25,391,390 of CM057251.1, forward strand.
GTGTGGGCTCAGGTGTGCCATACAGTAAGAGTCTCTGCAGTAACAGAAGCCGGTTGAATCCCTGATCAGCAGAAGAGGATGAAGTCACTCTGAGAGACTCAGCATGACATCCACTACTTCCATCACTGGAGAGAAAACCCCCGGCACTCAAATGTCAGCTCGCATTTTCACACATCAGTGTGATTATACTTTAAATCAAAGTACAAAGGAAAATAGAGCTTAAATTATGTATAATATAATGTGATATTTTATTGATCCCTGCAGGAAAAATTCTGTCTGTGCGTCACGGTAAAATCAAATGTTCTCCATACATATAGCTACGTTTTGCACTGTAATTCCTATGTATTCCACATATTTATGGCTGTTAACACCACATTGACTGCTGCTGTATGAGAGCGCAAAGATCCACATAGGGAGGAGGCCAGGGTGGATGGATGTGTCCTAAAACACAGGGCTTTCAAGAGGGGGAGCAGAGTTTGTGTCCTAGAAGAAGTTAAGGGAAAAATACTTGCGTTCATGTCGCGGAAATACTACTTTTGTTTTTATAATTGAACCCAAACCGCAATTTCTTTTCTAATTCTCTAATTTTCTTTTCTAGCTATAGTGCTTGTGTTCTATACTAATGAAAGTCTGTTACATATACAGTAAGCCAATGCAAAGTGAGTTGAAAGCTAAATTAGCCTATCAGCTCCACAAAACTCTCTCTGTATTTCTCAGTGTGCCTATGTTTACAAAATGGTGGCAACTTCCTCACGCAGCAGCTCGAGTGATGCGTTTTACGTCACTGCTGAGTGGAAACAGCAGCGCTCAGCTTTGGAGACAAAGAGGACATCAAAATTACAAGATAATTAGGAAGAGTCCATCATGGTGATCGCCGAGGGCTTGCGTCACGTGGATGCGCTGACAGTGTTGTTGCTATTAGTTAGAATTCCTCATGGGGGAGACATAAATACTTACTATAGCTTTAACTAGTTGTTTTACTGCCTACATTTTAAGAATTGAAATTGGGTAGTCAATGACAAGGCATTGGGAGGGAATACGGTCGGTGCCTAAAAAGTAATTAAGTCGGTAGCCAGCCCTAGCTGTGGCTGGTAGAGATACGAGATCTTGAACAAGAAATCGTCCGCTGGGTAAAAACGTCCCCTAATAACCCAACAGATCCAAATACAGGAAAAAAACCCATCTCTGACCATCGGAGAACAGGCTGCAGGAAATCCATCTCAAGCTAGTTCAGTGTGACTCATCTGTGGCTCATGCATTCATTGATTGACTTCTTCCGACGGTGAATCAGTCGACCTGCAGGTCTGCTGGAAATGTCACTACGATGAGTCGCCTTTTCACCTCAGGGTCAACAAAACCACAACGAGAAAGATAAAAACACCAAATATATAGCGGCAAATAAATCTCTATCTCAAGGTTGTGACTAACCCTCCTTTATAAACAATCATATTTTTTATTATCTAATGTATATGTCTGATAGTTTCTGAAAATTTGACTGTTAATGCACAGTATCTGAATTTAAAGTGGAATCTTTGTGTATCCAGATTTCTATATTTTTTTTCCCGAATTTCACAAAATTGTCATATATCGAGTCTAAAGGCCTTTGGATAGGTTGAAAGGAGTAACTAATGACTAATGGCTGTTCTCCTTTCTTCTTCCCACTTTACAGACATTCACAGAATACAGCATCTTTCTCTCAGAATTGAAACGGCATTAATTCGATTTTCAAAGTAAAATATGTATATATCATTTAAATTCAAACAAAATATTTCTTAACACTCCATAAGTTATTTTAATGTTTTTTTGTTTTTGAGACATGCTTTTTTATGAGCCGAGTGTAAAGGCGTTTTGATACCTATCTATCTGCAACAGAAGTGGTGTCAACCACAGACGAGACACTGTGTTTCTCCCACTGTGACTCTAGAGTCGACACTCGCTCCAAAGATAATCGCCTTCACTCTCTCACTCGCTCTACCACACAGTCCCCACACACACACACACACACACACACACACACACACACACACATGCCGGCCCTGCTATTCTCTTAAAGAGATCGACGCACACACCAACGCACAACTTTAGGCCACTTAAAGCTCCGTGTGGAGCTTCCACATAACCATAAATCAAGCTTCAGCTTTCTGTTGCAAAAACAACAAATGCTGAAGGTTTTTTTTTTATTTAAAATTGATTTAAACGTGATTATATAACCAACGATTAGGGCTGGATATCATTCACAAATTTTCACCATCGATACCGGTGCCGATACCTGGAATTTGACACCGGTTCCTGAAGGATACTTTTTTTCGATACCAATTTTATAAATACATTTTTACATTACACGCCATCACAACCAAGCTATGTGACACAAACTGTATTCAAGCCTTGCAAAATACAACACTGCCTCCTCGACGTGTAACATTAGCCAATCAGCAGCGTTATAAGATCTTGGTAGAAGCATGCTGTGTGCTTATTGGCTCACTGACGCTGATGACATGTACTCCTTAGTGCATCTCCTCCTATTGAAATTGGGTATTGAATGACGAGGCATTTTTTTGACACTCGACACTTTGGAGGCAATTTCGGTCGGTGCCTATCAAAGTACCAAAGTTTGTTACCCAGCCCTACCAATGATTTACGTCTGCGGAAGGGTTAAAAACTGAAGGTTTTCACATTGCATCCTCTGCTGGGACTTTAAACACATACGCTGGCAGACCTTAAGTGTTACAGTGACAGTATTCTGTAATATACTAAAAATCAATATTGACTCTTTACATGCACAATCAGCAGAGCAGCCACACTGTCAATAAGAGCCTCTTTGTAACCTATACTGCGAAAACTATCGACTCACACAGACAGAGGGAGGAATGAGGTAAAGAGAGAGTAGAAATAGAAATAGAGAGAAGGAGGAATATGTACAAAATGGACAGAAAGCCAGCGACTACTGCACCTCACGTGAAAGAAACCAAACCATCACTACTCTGTGTCGTGTTGTACCTTTTAGTGCGTCGGAACATGCTGCTCGCTGGGTATCTAGGCGTAGCTCGGAGCAACGGGGGCAGCAGCAGCAACAGCTGAGCGGTGACGGGGAGCAGTCAGAAAGCCTGTGTCATCGCAATGCAACGCATACTGGAGCTCACACGAGCTTTACAGAGAGAGAGAGAGAGAGAGGGAGAGAGAGAGAGAGAGAGGGAGAGAGAGAGAGGGAGGGAGGGTGGGTCTATCTTTTAGAGAGGAACAACAACAAAAGAAGATTGTTTTCTTAAGGCTAAATTGGTACAGAGTGTAATTTGTGACTTATTTGTGGAGGTTTTCTGTGCTTTCAATGTCTGAAAGCACCTGATGGGATGGGAGTTAAAAGCTTTTTTCTTTACCGCAGGCAAAGAACATGAATGAAAGAGGCCGAGAATCTAGGGCTGGATCCAAATATTGATATTCAACTCAGCATATGATGAATTGAGTCAATTGTCAAAAAAGCCGATCTGATGACGATGCACCCCACACATGCATATTCTGAATGGCTGTTTGCTTATGCATGGATGCAGTCAGCAGATTGAATGTGGCCCTAACTCCACTGAGCTCATCTATGATCACTGGATGGAGGGCTGCTGATGTCCTAAAGGAGCAGGACAGAAACAGACCGAGGCTACATCAGCGCTCCTATGTTTTCATTTTTAAGCATTTTTAAGCATAGGCGTGCTGGTCTTACGGGGAGGTGTGTTGTGCATTCTGGGCGTATTGCTATCGTGAGGCAGCGGGAAGTGATCGCGCCATTGACCAACAAAAACACGGTCTGAAGTCAATAACGCAGCAGTTCATTGTCATTTTAACAGCAAATTCATAAAATGGGCCTATGCTTATGCACAGCCTGTGCACACTATGCTTGTTACACACATACACACACACACACACACACACACAGGGACGCACAGCAGCACACACATATGCAAAAGATTAATAAGGAAAATATTACGATGTGAAATAGTATTATGATATGATCTCCTCGTGTGCTTTCACTTCACACACAAAAACCCTCTCCTTCCTGCTCAGCAGATCCTCCATCATAATATTAATGCACCGAGGTACAAACTGGCTTTTAAAGGGAATGGGAGATGACACTGATTGATTTACACATCTATGATTAATAACTACAACCCTTTTGAACCATGCGCGTGGAGCACAGACCCTTTTTTTCTGCCGTCGAACTAGCAAAAGTGGATTCGTACTCGCCCTAAACGCTCCTGCACCAGGCGCTGAGATCGTTAAAATAGAGCCCAAGAGAGAGGGAAAAAGAAGAGCAACAGATAAGATTTAGAGAATATGGTTAGGTACTGTAGAGCTGGGTGCAAATGAGAGCAGAATAGAAACAGATTAATAACCAAGCGACAGAAAGAGAAGAGTGGGAGAGAATGGCTTTCAGCACCGTGGACGGCCTGCGGAGCTCCCAGCTGGCTTGAATCAGACTCCGACAGACTCCCAGCATCCCTCCACTCCACCTCCTCCTCATTCACACGAGGACTGCACACTTCACACACAAGTGCCTCCTCTGCACTTTCCAAAAAACACAACACGCAAACCACTGCAGCTCGACCCAGAGGGCGGGATGAAACAGGGTCACACTCACCTGTTCTTGCGAGGCAGTGGCAAATCCTTCTGGAAGAAAGACAAAGAAAAAGAGAAATAGACAGATCAGGCACATAAATAAATAAAAGAAAAATCAAATACACACTTCACATAAAGTAAGCCTTGAGAGCCTCATCTGTCTGAAACGGGTCGACTTTAAACCCTTTTCAAAACGTTTCTATATCCGAAAATTGGGTTTCTTTCAACCAAAATGTAAAAAAAAGTAAAATAAATGATCGGTTCACTACTCTTACTGAATATGGGTGTTATATTTCTTGTTATGGCATTAAAAAATAAATAAAAAAAAGGTAAAAGATCGGTCATGCTTTCATTGATTGGGAGGTAATTTTTAAAAAAAAGAGTATTTTATGTATGAAATGTATGTTTACTTATGTATGAAATGATCCATGGATGGATTATGCTGGGCCTAGATTAACCCAGGCTCTTTGTGCACTATGTTCTCTATCCCTATGCTAAAAATATTGCATGATTATCCTTATTGAGCTCGACAGACATAGCAACAGTAACTAAGTGGGGTGGGGCTGAGTGAGAGGTGAACCCGGGGCGTTTGGAGACCCGGGTCTTCTTGGGCCCTGGTAGCTGGTAATCTAGACTAACGAGGCCACTTGAATTCAACTGGATTGTATGTTCAAACAGATTGCTTGTTGCATTTAAAACAAATTCAAAGGAAATCATTTCCAACATTCCTTTATTGAAAAAAATGAATATTAAATTAAATACTAAAGGCAGCACTAAAAACAGAATTTCGAGGCAGGGTCTTTCTCTCTCTCTCTCTCTCTCTCTCTCTCTCACTCTCTCTCCTGAGTCCAGATGGACGGAGTACATTGGGCAGCAGCAGCAGACACTCACTGCACCAAATGAAAACAATGTGAGCAGAGCCAGATCTCATGCCAGCACAGCCTGGCTAGTTACAAAAAAGAACTGCAGGCTGAGGACGGAGGGAGGGAGGGAGGGAGGGAGGGAGGGAGGGAGGGACGGAGGGAGGGGGTGTAAACAAGGGTGGAGTACAGGGGTAAAAGGCAGATCATGCCCACAGCCTCACCCTTGAGCCTGAGTATTCTGGCCTTCACGTCTGTGTGTGTGTGTGTGTGTGTGTGTGTGTGTGTGCATCAACGGAAGTACATCTCCAGGATAAATCCACTCTCTGACACGCTACACGCAAATTTTGAAGAACATGTGGATCGTGCAGAAAGGTATTCCACCAGAGGACGCTCTACAACGTCCCTGTTAGTGATGGTGTTGCATAGTCTGTCCACCAGAGGACGCTCTACAACGTCCCTGTTAGTGATGGCGTTGCATAGTCTGTCCACCAGAGGACGCTCTACAACGTCCCTGTTAGTGATGGCGTTGCATAGTCTGTCCACCAGAGAACGCTCTACAACGTCCCTGTTAGTGATGGCGTTGCATAGTCTGTCCACCAGAGGACGCTCTACAACGTCCCTGTTAGTGATGACGTTGCATAGTCTGTCCACCAGAGGACGCTCTACAACGTCCCTGTTAGTGATGGCGTTGCATAGTCTGTCCACCAGAGGACGCTCTACAACGTCCCTGTTAGTGATGGCGTTGCATAGTCTTTCCACCAGAGGACGCTCTACAACGTCCCTGTTAGTGATGGTGTTGCATAGTCTGCCCACCAGAGGACGCTCTACAACGTCCCTGTTAGTGGTGGCGTTGCATAGTCTGTCCACCAGAGGACGCTCTACAACGTCCCTGTTAGTGATGGTGTTGCATAGTCTGTCCACCAGAGGACGCTCTACAACGTCCCTGTTAGTGATGGCGTTGCATAGTCTGTCCACCAGAGGACGCTCTACAACGTCCCCGTTAGTGATGACATTGTATAGTCTGTCCACCAGAGGACGCTCTACAACGTCCCTGTTAGTGATGACGTTGTCATAGTCTGTCCACCAGAGGACGCTCTACAACGTCCCTGTTAGTGATGGCGTTGCATAGTCTGTCCACCAGAGGACGCTCTACAACGTCCCTGTTAGTGATGGTGTTGCATAGTCTGTCCACCAGAGGACGCTCTACAACGTCCCTGTTAGTGATGGTGTTGCATAGTCTGTCCACCAGAGGACGCTCTACAACGTCCCTGTTAGTGATGGCGTTGCATAGTCTGTCCACCAGAGGACGCTCTACAACGTCCCTGTTAGTGATGGTGTTGCATAGTCTGTCCACCAGAGGACGCTCTACAACGTCCCTGTTAGTGATGGCGTTGCATAGTTTGTCCACTAGAGGACGCTCTACAACGTCACTGTTAGTGATGGCGTTGCATAGTTTGTCCACTAGAGGACGCTCTACAACGTCCCTGTTGGCAACACTGATTTTTTAAGTTTCATATCTAAGTTTGTATTTTTATACATTTTATTCATCAGAACTTTAATATATTTTGATATTCTGTTGTGACAATAAAACAAATCATCATATTATTTTAGTGAGAAATCATAAATAACTACAAATAACTCATGTTAGGAAAATCTGTTTGTTTTGTTGGTTTCTGGATTTTTGTTTTGAAAATATACAGTATATCGGCCGATATATCGGCATATCGGATTTTTAAATAACCAAATATTTGTATCGGTATCGGCCTTAAAAATCCTTTATTGGTCGGGCTCTACAACAAGGCCGCGGGGCTTGTTTTTTTCGGGGGAATGATTGTAAAGATTTACAAAGAATATGATCTTTACTCCACTTCCTCTCTAACTGGGACGTTTTGGGACTGATTGGTGGGATCGCTGTGGACGAAGTACACACAGAGATACACTGTTAAGAGATAATGATGTTTAACCATGTATCAGCTGATTTAAATATCTCACGTTACAGTAGATTAGATTAGATAATACTTTATTCATCCCACAGCGCGGAAATTCCCTTGTTACAGCAGCATTTTCTACAATAAAAGCAAAACAAACAAACAAGTAAACACACAAACAAACAGGCAAACAACAGCCAATGAGCAGAAGGTAGACTGAAGTAAAGTGGTGTCAAATAAAAGGTATTGTAAAGTAAAGTGCGGTCGCTATAGTACAAAAAAACCAATATTGCATTGTAAGTAAGTGACGTTAAGATTAAGTTGAATATGTAATTAAAATAATATAGCAAAAGTAGGTAACCATAATATAAATTATATTCACCTATGACCATAAATAATATTGAAAAAGTAAGTACTTGTAGTGGAAAAATATAAATACAGATATTAAAGATATACAGAGAGAGTGTGGAGTAAATGAAAAAATGAATTGTGTCAACAGTTAACTTCATTTAATATTAGATGTGGCGTTTTCTTTTGCCCGATTGCATTTACCTCTCTGCTCGCCCACCGTAGACTCCTTTTAGGGTGGAAATCCACCACACCTCCATGGAGGAGGTTATGCTCTTTCTTAAGTTAGAAAAAATTTAATTTACATTGAGAGGGTCAATGAAAAACCTTCTCATGGCAACCCATTGAGGAGTCTGGACAACGATGGGGGATGATGTGTCGAAAGAAAACCGCCTCGACTCTGTTTCTTGATTATAAAGTTTATTATATCAATCTACAAGTTCTGCAACAGCCAGGAGAGTGGTAACCCAATGAACACACTCTAGCTCCCGATACATTAGACATACTTTATATAGGATCTGTTTAGGCCACGTGTTAGATAACATATAGGATTTGCGACGTGGGAAAGCAAAGTCGTCACTTTTTAGCCCAAACATCCCTTCCAAAGTTCACTCCAACTCATGACCAAAATACAGTGTAAACCCCCTTGAATCAGCAGTATTTAATTTGAACAGAGCCTGATTCAAGTTACAAATCAGTAGATACTACGCCATCGTTACCTACTATGAGAACTTAAAAGAACTGGAGTCCAAACCCATATGATCTACCTTACATTTGCACTCTGTTCATTGTGTTTTTTGTTTTTGAGAATGCACGGTACACAGGTAAATGCTGTTATGCTAAGGTTATTATTATCAGTATTATGGCATTTCAATATAATACTTGATGTTTATTTTGTGTGTTTTTTGTTTTACATTTCATTTTATTTCAGATTTTTCTTAGTCTTTGACTTGTAGTGTTGTAATGCTAGTTCAAGGCATTTTATGATGGGTGTTTAAAGAAAAAGGTTATTTTATTCTATGTATTTTCTGTGGAATTTCCATCAATAAACAGATTTAGAAAAAAAAAAGGTTAAATGTTGTTTTAATGTCTCATAATGGAGCTGTCACATGGTATAAAGCAGCAGCTGCAATTAATGCATTAACCTGCTCACACCTTTCCCCATCACACGCACGCTAACGTTGTTAAGGTGCTGTTAGCATCGCATCGACCGCCTTCTAACCACAGTCAATACAATTATTAACCGTGTGTGTGTGTGTGGACCTGCTGCTGCTGATCTCCACTGAAACGTGGTGCGGCTGCCTGAAAGCTGTGTACTACGACAAATCTCCAGGAGTGTTTTTATGCTGCCAGTCCCCATCCATAGGGTACCTTACCTATCCATAAGTATAGGTAAGGCTGGGCGATATGGAGAAAATCAAATATCACAATATAAACCTCAATATCAATACCAAACGATATTGTAGTGTTGAGTATTGGTGCTTTTACAAAACATTTACACAATGAGATTTTTGATAAATAATCATCAGTATTGGCGATATAATGACTAAGTGGGTAAAGGCCAATAATAGAACAGCTACAACAGTCACTTTACTGGAATGCAGCCTTTAAAACCAGGAAAAGACAACACTTATGCCATATATATCCAAAATCTAAGAAGATATCTAGTCTCATATTACAATATAATATCGATATATTGCCCAGCTCTAAGTATATATGTAATAACGACCTGTTAAGATGATAAGACAAATAGGACATTAGAACAGAAAATGATAATCTTGCCTTCTTTAAAAGGTACACAGCTTTTCCACTGCATGTCCCAAGGGTTTTCCTGTTAACAGACACAAATCCCTCCTTACAAGGACTGCTGAATATTGGCCCTATTGATCCCTCTTCACTTTGTCCTTCATCGATCGAAGCTAATTGACCCTGAGCCGTCAGAGCCGGGGAGAAGATGACTTGAGCCAGAGAGATGGGCATGAAGACAGGCTTCCCTCTGATCAGGGTTAACTGTTCAAACAAGCCCGGACCGCCCGAAAAACACACCTCAATGTATTTTCATGTGTGTTATAATAAATTATACATGAGGACAGTGTCTGCCGAGTTCATCATTCCAAAAGTTACCCAACTCAGACAACAAAAACAAAGTCTACTAACTAATTGTGTTAAAGTTGAATTCATGTAAATAAAATCTACCATGATGGTCTATTGTATATTTTAAAACCTGATCTTCACTGACAGAATCAAAACTCTGTACATTAATAAATGGGGAATGCTTGCCTCTTAAAAAAGTCTCACATAAATGCATTGAATCTAAAAAGATTGCAAATCACACCAGGTGTAATTTTCAGCAACGACATGAGTCTTAACATTTCACTTTGAGTGAAAATTCAACAACTTGCTGAGCTGATAGGCGTTGTTACTGCAAGTCTGGAGGAGAAAACTCAGCAAAAGATGCCCCTGAGACCGTGGCACCAAGGTCCAGACCTCGGTATTACGCCCCTGAGACCAGTCTCAGGGGCATACGGGGTCACTTTGCTACGGGGTTGGGTTTAGGCATTTGACCTCGAGAGGTTAAGGTTAGGACAGTGGATTGGTCAGGGGATAGGACAAATGGAGTGAGGTTACCTCATGGGAGCTGATCCACTAAAGCCTCTATGGTCGGAACAATGGGATGTCGGAGCAGAGGGTTCATTTTTTTCTAAACAAAGACGTCGGACTAGTGGGCTGTAGGATCATCCTGTAGGGAATCCTTCACATTATTGAGAGGTTGGAACAATGAAGCTTCGGAGAAGCCCACTTTTTTTTTTTACTGCCTAAAATAAACCTTTAAAACGCAAAGATATGACTTGTAACTGATCTTATTATCATCATCAAAAACATAATAATAATAATAAAACATTAGTGGGGCTCTTTAAAATGTGCACATTAACACCAAGGGGAAAAAGTGAACTTCTGTATTGCTAAAATCCTGGATATGAGCCTGACTAAGACATGGTTTCCATCTTTCGGTTGTTTTGTCTCATGCACGGCTGTGTGTGGGCCGAAATCCTCAGCTGACATGTCCTTTATTAACCCAGTAGCAATGGCATAAAAGTAGTCCTCTTTCACCCTCACTTTATTATAATACTCAGTAATCAGTGTCACATAGAAGGCCTATCTGTCTCAATTTACCCTCAATTCCACTTTAATTTGTAAAAAGGTGAATCCCTAATTCCAATCTAGACTTTGTCAGCGGCCATTGCAAACCAATATTCTCGATGTGACTCACAGTCTCACTGTTTCTGCAAAGAATAAGCACGCAATATTTCATTAAGGAGATATTACCCTCGCTATTGCGCTCCTATACCACATCTTCTGAAGCCTGAAATCTCTGTGACTTAATTCTCCTGTGGTGTAATTAGACTGCCACGCGTGTTGCTCATCGCTCGGCTGCACGTCAGCCTCAGCCGAGTTTCCAGCTCTCCGAGTTCCCATTAATGAAGTCTGGCGGTGGCGAAGGGTGACTGACAACAGATGGGAGGCTCTGTCACGAACATGACATGCCCACCGATCACAGATTAGAAAAGAAACACAATTCCCCGCTACATTTGCTCCTTTCTCTGACAGGAACGGCTGCAGTTCTTCACCCGGGTTTAGCTCCGTCCTCCGGGGGAGTGAGCTGAGGGTCTGAGCTCCTAAACGACACCGACAGGAGTGTACAGGTGTTAATGGGTTTGTGGAAA
>CM057251.1:25405355-25570355 GCA_029931835.1 Etheostoma nigrum
CTGTGACATGATAAATTCCCTCGCAGCTCCTGTCGTACAGCACAGCAGCAGAGCAGTGAGCTGAGCGGCGGGGATGATGAGACATGAAACCATCAGCACACCTCACTACTAATCCTCCCTTGGTTCATTCACACCCTCTTCCCTCTCTCTCCCTCTCTCTCTCTCTCTGTTCGCAATTATAGGTGTCAATTTACCTCAGCTCAGAGCCGCAACTCAGCTGACGACTTGTCATTTTTAATAAGATAACCACCGTATTAAAGAAAATAAATGCACATAGACTTGCACGCGTGTTTGTTGCCTGCAGGCTCCGCTCATCTCCGCTCAGTTCACTTCACTGAATCACCCAAAGATGGAGGGGGGAGGTGGGAAGGGGAGGGGGGGTGGGTGGTGGGGGGTATGACCCGTGGCTGAGCAGGCTGCTCCATAATGGATGAACGAGGTCATTTGAACACTTCATATGCGTGACGAATCATTACCAGCATTTGGTAAAAGAGACTGTATAGACTAAACCAGGGGTCTTCAACGGGGGGAGGGGGAGGGGGGGTCATCACTGGAATGGTTATATGACTTTTTTCAAGTCAGACACAAGTAAACATGGGAGCTGCCAAATGTCTATTCCAAAAGCTGTTGGGGGAGCTCTATAGAAACCTGCCAGCAAACAGCGAGAAAACGGCGAAGAAACTGCCAAAAACTGCATAGCGCCCCTTTAATATGCAACTTCATTGCATGCAATGTGTAGTAGGGGGTCTCTGCTCCGTCTCTCTTTCAGTTAAGGGGTCCTTGGCTTAAATAAACGTTGAAGACCCAAGGTCTCAACTAAACTGAAGATGATCCAAAGTGATCTTTATAGTGATGCTAGAACATCACAGCAAAGCTAAATCAGTCTGAATGAATGTGACATCATGTATTTATGCATGCACATGCACCATGTTCCAGGTCTCCCTTGCAAAAGAGATTTTTAATCTCAATGGGTATTACCTGGTTAAATAAAGGATAAATAAAAATAAATAAAACATTTATTAATAAATGGGGTCATTTTCATCCATACCCTCACCACCTGAGACACACTGTGTGACCGAGACTGTCCTGTAACCCGAAAAAAACGCTCCCATAGGTAAGCTGATTTTTCAAGCTGCGATTATGACCTATATTCACATTTCTAGTTGTCTCGCATTGCCAGGCCTTCCTGGCGGTCTGGCTAGGCCACACTGCATTCTGGGATGGGAGAAAAACGTGCTCGTGTTTCTTGGTATTTGTCGGTACACGATCCGTCCTGCGCATGCGCAGATGATGTCATGATGAACGCGGATTTACGACGCTGCACGATCTGTTCCCATAGACAGTTAAAGAAAGTCTGTTTGCCTCCACCGGAAAGCTAACGTTAGTTTAGCTAACAGCTAATTCGGCTAACCACTAGCATGTAAAATACCCTCAAAAGTTAAAATAACTGTTTAAATATATAACAGCTGTTATGTCAGTTCTACCTTACTTGTGCTCATTTAAAATACAATCACTCAGTACTTGTCTTTATTATTACTGTAAAGTCTTAATTTAGCTGTAGCTGCTTTCCCCGCTGTTTAGTTTGAGTAACGTTATTTTAGGCTGAATCAAGCTGTCAGCTAGCGGTTAGCCGAAACAGCTGTTAGCTAAGCTAACACTTGCGCAGAACGGATCGTGCAGGCAGGACGGATCGTGTACCGACAGTATTTCTTTAAATCAATCACAATCGTCTTGGGGGCGGGGCTAAGAGCTGTTTAAACTCCGATTGGACAGATAGTCTAGGTCTGTCTGGATTTACCCTGCAGAGATCTGAGGACCAGGTAACCATAGTCCTCAGATTGGACAGATAGTCTAGCTAGCTGTCTGGATTTACCCTGCAGAGATCTGAGGATCAGGTAACCATAGTCCTCAGATTGGACAGATAGTCTAGCTAGCTGTCTGGATTTACCCTGCAGAGATCTGAGGACCAGGTAACCATAGTCCTCAGATTGGACAGATAGTCTAGGTCTGTCTGGATTTACCCTGCAGAGATCTGAGGACCAGGTAACCATAGTCCTCAGATTGGACAGATAGTCTAGCTAGCTGTCCGGATTTACCCTGCAGAGACCTGAGGACCAGGTAACCATAGTCCTCAGATTGGACAGATAGTCTAGCTAGCTGTCTGGATTTACCCTGCAGAGACCTGAGGACCAGGTAACCATAGTCCTCAGATTGGACAGATAGTCTAGGTCTGTCTGGATTTACCCTGCAGAGACCTGAGGACCAGGTAACCATAGTCCTCAGATTGGACAGATAGTCTAGGTCTGTCTGGATTTACCCTGCAGAGATCTGAGGACCAGGTAACCATAGTCCTCAGATTGGACAGATAGTCTAGGTCTGTCTGGATTTACCCTGCAGAGATCTGAGGACCAGGTAACAGCCTGTGTGCTACTGTGTAGTTTATTAACTGTTGATGTGTTACCGTTAACATAACGGACACCTATGTATGAATGAGACTATAGTCCAGTGTTACATATATATGTTAAATACGGTACTTTATCATTCCAATATGCATCTTGCACACTACATTTGCACTATTATGTGTCTATATTGCCAATAAAACTGATTCTGATTCTTGTATATATATATTTTGTATTTTTTTATATTGTATATATTAAGTTTTCAATCCCATCAAGTTTGCCTGTTCATTAATTCCTGCTAATGACAGTTTAAAGTAATAATACATAATCATGGTTGTTTTTTAAAGGTTAGGGGAACGGTCTTATAGGTTGCAACGTTAGGATAACGTTAGGGGAACGTTCTCTAAAGGTTGTTATGTTAGGATAACATTAGGGGAACGTTCTCTAAAGGTTGTTATGTTAGGATAACATTAGGGGAACATTCTCTAAAGGTTGTTATGTTAGGATAACATTAGGGGAACGTTCTCTAAAGGTTGTTATGTTAGGATAACATTCGGGGAACGTTCTCTAAAGGTTGCAACGCTGGATAACATTAGGGGAACGTTAGGGGAACGTTCTCTAAAGGTTGCAACGCTGGATAACATTAGGGGAACGTTAGGGGAACGTTCTCTAAAGGTTGTAACGTTAGGATAAAGTTAGGGGAACGTTCTGCAAAGGTTGCAACGTTAGGATAACGTTAGGGGAACGCTCTCTAAAGATTGTAATGTTAGGGTAACGTTAGGGGAACGTTCTCTTAAGGTTGTAATGTTAGGGTAACGTTAGGGGAACGCTTTCTAAAGGTTGCAACGTTAGGATAACGTTAGGGGAACGTTAGGGGAACGTTCTCTAAAAGGTTGTAATGTTAGGAGAACATTCTGAGAATGTTTGATGTATCCAAAAACTAACGTTCCCAGAACTTTCCGATCAACCAAAACCTAACCAAACCATCAGGGAACGTTCCTGCAACTAAAAACGAATGTTCCCAATTGCTAGCTGGGGCGGAAATTCAGTCGCCTTACTTCCTGCTTTGCCCCATCATAACTAGGCTACTACAGGCACCGCTGCTAGAAACGTTAATATAGGTTGTAATTGCTACTTGGACAAACGACCTATGGGAGCGTTTTTCAGGCGAGGACAGTCATTTTTTTCTGACAGTATAAGAACATTTAATTCCATGACATAAGCCAAACTATAAGCTCAAATCATTTTAAGAGTCTCTGGAATTGTTGCCGTGATATAATCGGAGGCATGCAGGTCCACTTGATTGTTGAAGCCTGAAAATCTCGGCTACCTTGTCATTAGGAATGCATAAATAAGCCAGTGGACTGTTGGTGTAATGGGATGTTGTCTGGCTGTGTGGCCTACAGCTGGAAACAGAAGAAAAGTATGCTAAGAGACACATCACAGGATGCTGATGTTCAGCAGCTCACCTGCAGCCTCCGGCGCAGAATTATCCCCGAGTCATCCATGGCGTTATGAAGAGCAGCAGGGCTCCTGGCGGGGGGTTCCTCGCACTAGAAACAACCACTTGAACTCTCTTCAATCGGTGTTTTGACCCTGCGGCTTCCACCTGTGCTCCAGTTCACACCCGAACAGCAGAGGCAGACGCAGCGTCCTGGCGCACTGGGGGGGGGGGCAAAGAGGCGGACAGACAGTGTCACGTCGAAGAAGCCGAAGATAAAACCCAAATGTCATGCATTGCGTCCGGTTAAAAATGTCCCTTTATTAAAAAGCAGCAAAGACTAAGCTTCTCTCAGCTCCACTTGTCCCCCGTGTCCTCCTGTGTCTCAGGGCTGCCAGTCATGCTGCTGCTGCTGGCTCTGCGGTCTGCGCTCCCTCTCGGAGCATCCTCGACATTGTGCCAGAGGGTTTTTCCTGCGCTTTTCTAAAAGCTTTTCCAGCCGAACCGAGCGACTGATGAACAATCACTGCAAACTATGTATTACTCCAAGTTCTTCTGTTGTTTCACAAGAATCTCCCGAAGAAACGTGAGAAACGTGTTCAAAATTTAAAAAAAAAAGAGAGGAGAAAATTAGGCTCCGCACAGGCGTAACCTTCCGAGCGATGACTTTACGCACTACTGCACCGTAGAGTTACACTCTCCTCATCACCGAGCCGTTTGCTGGGGCTGATGACGTGCCATCGCCGCTGATTCTCCGCGGAGCCTCGAGCCTGTCTGTCTGTCTGTCCGGTCCCGTAACCAATCCCGGCAGGGAGGAGAGCGCGTGCCTTCCCCTCGTCCCTCTTATCCGTTCATTCATGCGTCCGTTGGTTCCGCTTCCTGATGAAACTGGAGAGGCTGACTGGACGGACGGGGCGACAACAGCAGCAGCAACGCGATATTTGTAACCCCTTCCTGGGATTCCCTCTCGCCCCTCCTCCTTCTCGTGCACGCGTGCGCGCACAGCGTGTCCCTCTCTCTTTAGATGAATGAAGGAGCAAAATGTATTGTTTGGATTCACTCCGAATGATAGAAATGTATGAGCGCATGGTTTGGGGGTCTGGGGGGTCCGCTGCCAAAATAAAAAAATAATTATAAAAATATTTATATTTGAATGCCATTTCCTGCATTTTCTACATACGTTTAGGGGCTATAATCCAGATAATACGATCATAATAATGAATTCTTATAATATAAATAAAGAATAGTGGTAAACTAGGCCTACGTATCAGAAAAGATATCTTACTTTCATATTTTGTTTAAAATAGTGATCTCTTTTTTACATCTCCTCCCCCAGTTTTGTTATACTCAAATGTTCGTTCACTCTCCAGGAGTAGGTAGCAGCAGCTTGTCTTTCTTTCATGCCAACTGTATTAATTATTAATTATTTATTCATATTTTCCACTATTTTCTATCTACTTGTATAAATGACCAAGTTCTATTTTATTTTTATTTTTTAAGAATTTTTCTTTTTCTTTTCACTTATTTATTTTCTCTGGATTTTCATCTATGTTTAATTAAGTATGTCATTCCAGTCTTTTCTATGTATATATTATATCATTTTTTCTTTAAATCTGAAGGAGGATGCTGTATACGTACACCAATGTCTTCTCTATAAGAATTTGAATTTTAAAAAAAATAATAGGTGTTGATCACAGAGACAATATGAAATCATGTCAAACCAATTTGAAAGTGTGTGTGTGTGTGTGTGTGTGTGTGTGGAGGGGTGGGGGGGGGGACACAAACTGAATTTTGGTCCTCCTGTCCCTAGTGGACATTACGCCCTAGAGTGTTTATAATGTATGTGTAATGTGTAGTGTTTTTATATAATAACTAGTCATTATTTTAACCAAATGTAATCTGCATGAGTGAATACATACACCCATACGTTATTTCCCTATCTGATGGACAGAAGATGTTGTTTACCTGCTGCAGATGCTTATCTGTGAATGAGGATTGATTTTTGGAAAATAAGATGAATGAAGGAGCATCGAGGAGTCCGGGCAGCACGCGCTACGTGGGCTCAGTACTAATCATCAAGCAGAGATTAGCCTTTTGCTGATTCATATCCCGAACATGCGTCAGATAGCTCAAGCTGCATGTCACATCCAAGCTTTGCAGACGACGAGTCCATGTGCGTACGGAGGCCGGTGGGAGCCACGTTCAGCACCACAGACAGCGTCACACGATTCAAACTGAAAAACGTGGGAAACGTCGCCTTACGTTACAGTAAAGGACTGCCTACCTGTCAGCAAATGAAAGTGGTCTTGTTCAGAGTTAAAAAAAAATTATACAGCCTGCTAATTCTTACGCTTTCTTATTCACCGTTTCCCCCAGAGTTAGTTCATACATACCCTTCTCATCTCCGTGCGTGTCGTAACTGTCTGACGCACCCACCGCTAGCCTAGCTTAGCACAGATGCTGGAGGTAACCGGCTACAACTAGCCTACTGCACTCAATAAGCGACAAAATAACGCCAACATGTTCCCATTTACATATTGTGATGTGTATAGTCCCAGCGTGTACAAATAACAAGGTCACATGAGACACAGCCATCTTCTAACCGCATACTAACCGGGAACTATATTCTTAGAAGGCGAAGCACTGCTACTTACGCTACTTGGGCGGAGTGATATGCTCAAAGCACACGAGAAGCCCAGTGGTGAGGAGCAGAGAGTAACAACGGTGTTTATATGTTTATATACAGTTTACACAGTAAATATATATATATATATATATATATATATATATATATATATATATATATATATATGTATGTATATGTATATGTATATTTGTATGTATAAACTATATGTAGCCTGAATATATATATAAAACAATGTGTCAGAACTTACTAAGTTTGGCCTTTATGCCTTTAAATCATTGCATAATGCCTTGCTGCCTCGGGATTAGGACTTTCACACTGTTTCAGTGTAACATATGGTCCAAGCTGCCCCCCCAGCCATGACCTCATCAGTGCCAGACACAGCAAGAGATCTGAGACAGAACATCCAACCCCGGCCCACGCTGACCTATCCGAAAATGGGAAGGAAGGCCGTTGGTCTGCATTCAAATGCCTGACAAACAGCTTAGTTTGTAAAAAAACAAAAAATGATGCTGGCTGCAAAGAATTCATAGCTTGACTGACAAACAAAGAGGCCTTTTGACTTTGTTTTCATCTAAGCAAATGTGTTTTTAGCCATGCCAGCATCCGTCTCTCAGTAAACCCCTACGATCCACTTCCTCATACATAGAGACTGGCATGGTGTTATTTCAGTTAGACTAACAGCTGGTTTGATTTGCATTAAGGGATGATCTTATGGAAAGTTCCCCATGCCGATCTCTAGGTATGGTGAAGGGTATGTGATGATGTGTGTGCGTGTGTGTGTGTGTGTGTGTGTGTGTGTGTGTGTGTGTGTGTGTGTGTGTGTGTGTGTTTCAAAGGCCAAGGGAACTTTATCAGGATCCTGATCCATGTAATATCTGGCCTTTAATAATAAAAACCTGCCTCGATGGGAATTTAACATAGGGGGGTGTATACTTAAGCCCCCGTAGTTTAAGGAAGAACATTTATTTATTTATTTATGATGCATTATTAATTCATAAAGAAAATTGGTGCCCTTAAATGTTTGATTTTTCCAATTTTTTTAATTAAGGCAATAAGATCAATTTCCGAGAGATAATTTTTTTTATCCCTCTTTTTAGTCAACTTTAGCAAGGGTTCATAAACTTATGAGCACCACTTTAGATAGATAGATAGATAGATAGATAGATAGATAGATAGATAGATAGATAGATAGATAGATAGACGTCACAAATGTGTTCAAAGACGCACAAATCAAGTCAGAAAAAAGGCCGCAGTGAGCCAGCTGTTGTTTGTTAGATTAAATGGAGCCGTCATGGCCGCCTGGCTGCAGTCAGACGGCCAGATCGTCTCTGTGCTGATGGCAGTACTTTGCTCTGTAGTGTGTGTGAACCCCGACAAACACACACACACACACACACACACACACACACACACACACACACACACACACACACACACACACACACAACTCTCAACTCCCTTTCATGCACACAAAGCTGTGTTGCCTCGCTGCTGCTCCCCCCAATTCTTTCATACTCAAATTCACTTAAATTTCTCTCCAGGAGTAGGCCTACATATATTAAGCTTGTCTTTCTTTCATACTAACTGTATTAATTATTTATAATTTATTTATATTTTTCAGCATTTTCTATCTACTTGTATAACCAAGTTCTGTTTTATTTAAATTTTTTTAAAGAATTTGTCATTTTCTTTGGATTTTCAATTATGTTTAAGTAGGCTATGTCCTTCATTCTTTTCTACATATACAGTTTATTATATTTTTTTCTTTAAATCTGAAAAACATGCATATTTGTTGTATGTCTTCTCAATAAGAATTTGAATAAAAAAATACAGAGACAGAGAGAGACAATATGAAATAATATCAAACCAATTTAAAAGTGTGTGTGTGTGTGTGTGTGTGTGTGTGTGTGTGTGTGGGGGGGGGGGGGGTCCTCCTGTCCCTGGTGGAAATTACGCCCTAGAGTGTTTATAAAGTTAGACTTTGCTGTAATTTCTACAGTTACTTACCCCAAAATGCCATGTATGTAAAATACCATAATTTTCCAACCATCTTTTCAGGTTCATTACTGTAATGAAGGTTGCATTATGTGTATTAACATTTCCTTTACAGTGATTTACTGTATATTTTGAATTTGCGGTATGTGTAATGTACGAGTTTTTATATAATACCTCTCAGCTGTCAGAGTCTGGAGCCTTTGCTTGGGCCACAGCGGAGTCGGGGGACACCCGGCAGGCAGGCCATTGATTTCGGCTCAAGGTGGAAGTCCGGGCCGGGGAGACACACTTCACTGAGTTTGATAACGTCGTCATTACTGTCGCTGGTGCTCAGCCATGCTGCTTTCATATCCTCTTACATAATCATTTTGTAATCCCTTTGAGTTGGGAGATCTAGCAGCTGCTCACTTTTGTTTGGAACGAGAGTTGATGTTGAAGGACAAACTATCCCAACTACCACTATTATATTATAAAGAAATGCTTGAATCAGTCTTGGAAGCGTCTATAACCAATATTTATATATCAACAATGGATCACAAATATGTGTATGTGAAAGAGTGACTAGCCTACGGAAAATTATCTTCTGACTCTGCAGTAACTCTAACCTCTACGGGGCTTCACAGCATGTTTTAGCTCTTTGTTTTAGTTTCATGGGCCTCAACTTAATTGGTATCACTGTAAATAACGGCTGTGAAATCTACAGTAACACTACTGTATATGATTTTTACAGTAGAATGCTGTAAAGTTACATTACAACCTTGTCGACATGACAAAATCACAGTAGTCTAAGTATTACAGTTGGAAAAAACAATCACAATATATCCACTATAGTACTGTAAATAGTGCAGTAAACTACTTGTATATGTACTTGTATTTTACAATGAATACATAAAATACTGTAAATGGAAGTACGGTACCTTTACTGTGAAAAGAATTCACAGTAACTTACTGTAAATTTTACGTTAAATTTGTTACAGTGATGTTTCAGTCTTACAGCTCTCATCAGTGTTTTCTGCGGCAGCTGTTTTCAGTGAAAAAACTCCGATAGACCCGCAGTACATTCTCATGAACAGGTTTGTATGATATCATATGAGAAGTTATGCAGAGCAATTTCAGTGGCGTTAAAAGAAAATGCACAAAGAAAATTGGTGTCCTTAAAAGGTTGAATTTTTCCTTTTTTTTAATTAAGGCAATAAGATCAATTTACAAAAGATGATTTTTTTATTCCTCTTTTTAATCAATTTAAGCATGTAAACTTATGAGCACCACTGTAAGACTTTTCTCAGAACTGATTGTAGTTGGTCCTAAGTTGACTTTTTTAGCAAGTTTTGTCTTTCAGCTTATTGAGCGTCGTTCATTTATTATCTGCTCTAGGTTTTCCAAAGATGTAGACACAGATATATTAATAACTGTGGTCCAAGAAAATGTCAAATGACAATTTTTTCAGTTGAAAAATGTCACATTTTCTTAAAGAAAGGACTCCCAAGTCTTTTCCCAGACCTGCGCAAAACACTGCAAGGTTTTTTAATTTGTATTTTTTGGGTTATGACAGAATGTTTCCAGTCCCATGATCCTGATTAATTAAATGGCACACACACGCACACACACACACACACACACACACACACACACACACACACACACAGAATGGGAGCAGATGGAAGCAGTGATGCTTTCACATCACTAAATAACAACTGTAAAGCTGCAGAAGGGGATTGGTGTATTAAAAAAGTGTTTCTTCTGATCCAAGCAGGCCACAAAAAAACTAACTGAGTTGTCTTATTTCACAGTTTGTGGGTTAGTAGGTACCCCAAATGTAAAAGTTAGTTTTTTTTTATTGATATGTCCCCTTTAAATCAGAGTTAAACACATGTATGTAAGTATGGCCAGGGTTTTGTCACATTACAACTACAGAAACCAATTAGGGTTCAGTAGGCAATGTACACAAGTGTGAGTTGGAAACCAGAGACCTCTAGCATGTACACGATGAGAAATATTCAGTTAATTGAACTTTCAATCATCAGACACACAGACATTTGTATAGATGTTATAACATGTCTGGAGGAGACACAGACATGTTTTAAACTAGCAATTCATTCATTCATACCGTCTTTCCATCTCCAAAAATAGTCTAACCTACAAGACATATACGCTGATAATTAAAATGTAAAAGCACTGTTACCCTTAACATAGAGCAGATAGCAACACCATGTTAAGATTAATGTGCATTATTATAACCAGGTATGATATTCCATAACCAAATTCAACAACGCTGACTGAGCCATCCGCTCCACGCCAAACACACAGTACAAACAGACCTCTTGTCCTCATGTGAGCTTGCACGTGTGTGTGTGTGTGTCAGTGTGTGTGTCCACTGGCAACCATGTAACCCCAGAGAGAGACCTCTAGAGGATAATCAATGCCAGGAAACAGACCCAGCGCGAGCAGCAGGGCGCCTAGTGTCCTGCAAGGAATCAGGATTGTAAGAACTTAAAGTTGCCCTGCCACAAAAAACCTGTTTCTACTGAAATATGAAATATGTCGGGTCCATGTGTGTGTGTGTGTGTGTGTGTGTGTGTGTGTGTGTGTGTGAAGATGAACTGCTACCTCCTCTGTCAGCTCTAGCCACTGGAAAGAAATAAGAGGAGAAATCAGACCAATCGTAACAGCCGGTCAGTCTGACGTCATGTTGCCTGAGCTCATTAATATTCATGAGCTGGGTAAAGGATGCTGATAGCCAGCCTCTCATTGGCTAGCTGTTATCCAATCAGAGTCAAGCAGCTGAGCTGGTTGAATATTAATGAGAACCGGCCCAAATGGAGCTGATCTTCCTGCGGGCTTTCTATACCACGCTAGAATGGCTTGAAACACGGTAACCACGGCAACCAAGTTACAGAGTCTATGGACATTACCACAATGAAATACGTGTGGCAGGGCACCTTTAATACAATGTGTGTGTGTGTGTGTGTGTGTGTGTGTTTTTGGTTTAATTCCAATTATTATAAGCTTCTTTTGGCTTTTTGTACCCCCTGCACAGTCTGTATTTGGCTGCCATTTGTTTGGTTTCCAGCTGTTCTACATAATATGTAGTTTATAATAATAATAATAATAATTATGATGTATACTTTATTAATCCCACAAGGTGACATTTTCAGTCTGTTGATATTACACACATTACACACAGGCCTGAATTACACACACATGCTCAGTGCCTATACATGCACTAAATAGAGAGATGTCAGAGTGTGAGCGGGGGGGTGGCCGAGCAGTTGGGGGTTCGGTGCCTTGCTCAAACGGACCTTGGCAGTGCCCAGGAGGTGAACTGGCACCTCTCCAGCTACCAGTCCACCACCAGACTTCGGTCCATATGGGGACTTGAACCAGCAACCCTCCGGTTCCCAATCCCCCCCCCTACTGACCGAGCTACTGCCCGAGCTACTGCCCCCCCAAATAAAACACATTAACGTAAAGCTCTATGATTTCATGACGGTAACTTCTGCTAAATCACACAGCACCACTATGCCTCCTTGTGGGGAACGAGGGCAGTGCAACAGAGACATTGCACAGTATTGCATGTTGCTTTGTGTGCTTGTAAATGAAAGATTAATTAAAATGTGTAAAGTTTATTTCATCCACATATTTAATTATCCACCTATAGCAGGAAGAAGTCTCCTAACATATCTGTGGAAATGCCCAAGACAATAATCTGGAAGTATACATCTATTTAGGGACATTTGTCCTCCTGGTTGATTTCATTTGTTCATGATTGATTCTGAGGGAAAATCTCCTCACAGCACACGTTGCTCGCTGTATGAGATTCTTTTATTTTATTTTATTATTTTATTATATGAGTGAGCCTTGGAAGTAATCTGTAAAACGATCACAAATTCAGAATTAAACACAGACTAATGCAAATGAAGCCGAGGTATCGACGTTCAAAGTCTTCAGTCTTGTCTTTCCATGCCTGTCTTCCTTGTCTTTGTGCACCAGTCTTTAATCACACTCACAGACTGGCATCACCAAATAGAAGGCTAGACAGTGGCAGAGGGCATTGTGGGTAATCCTGGTAGCCACCGTGTCTGATTCTGAATCAAGAGCCCCCCCCCCCCTCCTAAACACTCCTCAGCTCTGCATCACACACTGCAGCTCCTGGCAAATGAACACCATAAGAGGATTGCTCCATTCACTCAGACCAACACACACACACACACACACACACACACACACACACACACACACACACACACACACACAGGCCGCAAACTGCAAAACAAACACAAATTAACTTAATGCGCAGACACACACACACACACACACAGAAGCTCACACATACACACACACAGAAGCTCACACACACACAAATGCTCACACACACACACAAGCTCACACACAAGCTCACACTCACACAGAAGCTCACACATACACACACACACTCATACACAAGCTCACACATACACACACACACACACACACACACACACAAGCTCACACACACACACACACACACTCACACACAAGCTCACACACAAGCACACACATACACACACAAGCTCACACACATACAAGCTCACACACACACAAGCTCACACACATACACACACACACACCAAAAAAAAAACAAATTAACTAAATGCACATTAAATGAAACACACACAGACACACACAAGCTAACAAGCCTTGTGGGTCTTGTTGGTTTTGGGCAACATGGACCACACTGACGCCGAGAGAGCGAGAGCTGAGCTGCTTTCCTTCTGGCGGTGCCGGTTGATCTGACACCGCCAGATTAACCGGGGACAGAAGAAAGAAGACAGGAGAAAATGACAGGAACTTTGTTGTATTATTCAGAATAACTTCGCTAAAGCGACAGAGAGACAGAACAGTCAACACAGAGACAGGGAGACGAACACAGGCAGCTGTTGTCGGGTTCAGTGCTTTCAGAGAGCGAGCTGACAAATGGAAGTCAATGCAGACTTTTCTCATGCGTGTGTGTGTGTTTTGGGGTTGGACATGAATGGTAATTTGGTGCAGCTTCAAAGCAGCATGGGCAAAAGGCCCGACCAGTGCTTTTAGTCCATCAGACAGCTGATGAAACCCCCCCCCCCCCCTCCTTACACACACAGACACACACACACACACACACACACACACACACACACACCTAAGCCTATTACAATTGACGCAAAGAGTCCTGCAAGACACCAACAACAACACCCAAAAAGTACAAACACACACACAGACACACACACACACAGACACAGACACAGCACACACACACACACACACACACACACACAGGCCACAAATACCAAAACAAACTAACTTATTGTTAAATTAATTTAATGCACACACACACACACACACACACACACACACAGGCCACAAATACCAAAACAAACTAACTTATTATTAAATTAATTTAATGCACACACACACACACACACACACATAAACACACACACACATAAACACACACACACACATACACACACACACACACACACAGGCCACAAATACCAAAACAAACTAACTTATTGTTAAATTAATTTAATGCACACACACACACACACACACACACACACACACACACACACACACACACAGGCCACAAATACCAAAACAAACTAACTTATTGTTAAATTAATTTAATGCACACACACACACACACACACACACACACACAACAACAACATCCAAAGAGTACACAGCTGTGGCTTTATGCCCAGCATAAATTAACCATCACTGACCTTTTCCATGTGGACAACATTCTCAACCAAACAACCATTATTTAATTATTATTATTATTATTATTATTATTTGATCTGAATGTGGAAGTTGGGAACAGGGTTAGAGTTATGGGACAAACACAGCTGCTTGTCGGGACATTCTTCTTCCATCTATCTCCGGCAGCAGAGCCCGAGCTTGTAATACAAACATGAATGTGTGTGTGCGCCTGTCGTGAAATATATCTTCCCTAAGGTGCACCCACAAAAGCTCAGGCATTAAAGAGAAACAAAGTCTTGGTACGAGCTTCCAGAAGAAGTTGTGCGTTCCACTTTGATTAATTCTTTTTATTATGTGTTTTATGAAAATAAGATGTAAAAATGTGAATATACATACTGTGTATATATTAGTTTTGTGTTGCTAGAGTCTGGAATAGAGGATTTTATATATGCTGTACCAGAAAGATTTTCTATAAATTTCAATAAATTGAGATTTGTCAATTGTGTGTGTGTGTCTTCATCTTAACGTCAAAATTCAGCCCGATCATGCCTCAGAGATTCTTCCTCCATATGTAGTGTTGCATTTCTTTCTTCCTAGCTGGTGATTTCCTTCTTATGTGAGCAGAGGAAATGAGAAACGCTAAACAACAGGCTCCCTCCCAGAAAGTAATCATCTGGATGTGTGCGAGATGATGAGGAAGACAGCAGTGTGCCGAAGCAGCTGCTGTGAAGTCGGTTTTCTCCCAGATACTTATTCCATAAACCAAATGGATGATATGCTAATTAAAAGGTACATTTGCATCTCTTGTGCAACGTGTTGAGACTTCGAGTTTCAGTTTTGTTTTTTTCTCCATTAAAGTGATAATAGAAAAGCTTTTTGCACACCTCTTTTTGTCGGGCAGGTGCGTAGGATATGACCCAAAGTAGCAGATAGTAGGAGTAGGAGTTTAGAAAGAGTCCCGCACACTGACCATTACGCAAGGAGAAATTTTCTTAGATCTAGTCTTAGACCTTCATCAGATATTGTCTTAGACCTTCATCAGGTATCATCTTAGACCTTCATCAGGTATCGTCTTAGACCTTCATCAGGTATTGTCCTAGACCTTCATCAGGTATTGTCTTAGACCTTCATCGGGTATCATCTTAGACCTTCATCGGGTATCGTCCTAGACCTTCATCGGGTATCGTCCTAGACCTTCATCAGGTATCGTCTTAGACCTTCATCAGGTATCGTCTTAGACCTTCATCAGGTATCATCTTAGACCTTCATCAGGTATCGTCTTAGACCTTCATCGGGTATCGTCCTAGACCTTCATCGGGTATCGTCTTAGACCTTCATCGGGTATCGTCTTAGACCTTCATCAGGTATCGTCTTAGACCTTCATCAGGTATCATCTTAGACCTTCATCAGGTATAATCTTAGACCTTCATCAGGTATCATCTTAGACCTTCATCAGGTATAATCTTAGACCTTCATCATCTTAGACCTTCATCAGGTAAATTTACATGATGAAGGTCTAAGGCTGAAATGTTGAAAGTGAACATTTCTTTTCATGGGTAAGAGTAAAATGTAACAAACATATACTTGAAATGTCTTTAATGTCCCCAAGGGGCAATTTGGTTCACAGCAGGTATCCAACACACACACATTCACACATAAAACATGAGATAATAAATACACATGACACATAACATAAATACACATGACACATAACATAAATACACATGACACATAACATAAATACACATGTGATAGAGATCTCCACTTTTGTGCAAAATTGAAATTTTGGGCATCAAACGCTTCTCTTCCTTCATTCTGGTGAAAACTAGTTTGGGTCAAAATTGATAATGAACTGATTTGGCCACTTTTTTCCTGACTTTCTTGTTGCTTTTTTCTGTTTTTGATGCTTTTTAAACAATTTTGGTCACTTTTTTCAACCCTTTTTCCCAATTAATGGTCAATAAACCTAATTAATATGACATTATACCTGATGTTTGAGTTTTGACTAATAGTTAAGATCAGAGGATGTTGAGTGAATCAAAGACTTTAAAAATCAGAAGAAATGCATAATCAGGAGATTCTTTTTTATTATTCAAATGCTATAAAATCATTGATTTTACCTGCAAAGAACATTGCATGGGTTCCATACACCATGCATACATGCATCCAAGTTATTTTTTGGCAATTTGGTTGAAAGAAACCAATATTTCTGATGTAAAAAAACTTTAAAAATAATTAACTGATTTGGGCTTTGGATTTTTTTCAACCCTTTTTTTTCAATTAATGGTCAGTAAACAATAAATAATATGACATTATACCTAATGTTTGACTTTTGACTAATAGATCAGAAGATGTTGAGTGAATCAAAGGTTCCTTACACCATGCATACTGTATGTGCATCCAAGTTATTTTTTGGCAATTCGGTTGAAAGAAAGCAATATGTCTGATATAAAAAACTTTAAAAATGGGTCAAATTTGACCCGAGGACAACACAAGGGTTGACAACATTTCACAACATTACCCAACAGGGTACATTCTGTGGCTGTGGCACATAGGCGGCAGGATGACAGTAGGCGGTGATAGCTTCCTATTGGACGCTCTGTAATCAGGCTGTTGTTCTCTGCTTGGTGCTGACCCTGGTCCTGAAATACAAGAAAGCTGAGACTGACTGACCTCTGCTCGCTCAATTATTGAGCACCGTCTGGAAAGCTTGCACTGCAGGCAGGAGACGGAGACCTTGCTCCTCCTGCCAATCCTCCTCGACAGGTGTTGTTGACGTACCCTGGCACCCAGCTGAGCATGAGGATTTGACGTGTGCAAACGAGGCCGAGTAGATAAAAAAAGGTAAACAAGTGCTCTGAGCTTCAACAGGAAGGACATCTATCTATCCTGAGAGACACACAGGAGCGCTGACATTTCAATTCCTCGACACTTCCAGGAGGTTTAAAGGAGCAGTGCGTGTCCGAGCAGCAGGTAATGGAGCCCGTCGTTCAGACAGCGGAGGCAGGTGGATGCTCAGATAAAGAGGCGAGGCTGGAGGTGTGCTGCGAAGCGGGGAGCCGCGTCGCAGTTTGTGGCGAGCGCCATCATAGTCTTGTCCACTTATACCGTTGCTACCCTGGCTATGAACTTAGGGAGGAACATCCAGGAACGAAGATTAAGACCAAGCGGCAACTAGCAACAAACAAAGACTCGTCAAAGATCTGAACCTCTTCTCTCCTAACAACGTGACAGAATGAGAGATGAAATGAACTTGTTTTGTGCCTCAACTCAAATGGGGTCACTTCAAATCATTTCAACTTTATGCTGCAAGGATGGGGAAAAAAAGGAAATCTGAAAAGTCAAGTCAGACTCATTTTTACCAAGAAGAACAAATAATTTAGTGTATGTGTTTCACATGAAATGAGAGTCCTAGCTATAGATTATACTGTAAATAATGAATGGGCATAAATACTATGCAGTGTTGCTATGAGGCCACAGGGTGGAGAACTGGGACTTTGTCACTAATTTTTGGATTTCCAACAATAAACCAACTCAACAAGACAGGACAGTGACATTATTGAACCAATGAATCGGACAGATTGAATCTGTGACTGTTATGTGATATATGTACAACAAATAGAGTTTTGAATATTTACATAAAAAAAAAATCATGAAGTGTTCTTTAAATTAAAAGAAAATGTGGGTGAAAATGTGTGTGATAGTGGATTGTAGATGTCTATTTAAATATAATGTCATGTTGCATGAATGTCCGTTAGCTGATTGTACAGAAAATGACTTTCCAAAAACATCAGTTGAATTGAAACACTGGCTTTGAATAAATGGTGAAATATATTCCTGTGTGCAGATTTCTGATTTGAAATGATCTGTTGTCATATCACACCTGCATCAGATGAGTATAAGCATTTGGACAGAAAGGTCACAGTACAGTAGGTTTTAGACAAAAAATAAAGTATTATGACCTCATATTATGCTAATTTTCAGGTTGATAATTGTACTTAGAGGTTATATAAGAATAGATTTTAATGGTTTAATTTTTTTTAAAAACACCACATTTGTGTTGTACTGCACAAAGCTTCAGCTCCTCTTTTCACCCTGTGTGTTGAGCTCTCTATTTTAGCTACAGAGTGAGACATCTCACTTCTGTTCAATCTTTGTTGGGAGTCGCACATGCTCAGTACCTAGGTAAGGACTACTAGCCAGTCAGAAGCAGAGTATGAGGGCCCTGACAGTACCTAGGTAAGGACTACTAGCCAGTCAGAAGCAGAGTATGAGGGCCCTGACAGTACCTAGGTAAGGACTACTAGCCAGTCAGAAGCAGAGTATGAGGGCCCTGACAGTACCTAGGTAAGGACTACTAGCCAGTCAGAAGCAGAGTATGAGGGTCCTGACAGTACCTAGGTAAGGACTACTAGCCAGTCAGAAGCAGAGTATGAGGGCCCTGACAGTACCTAGGTAAGGACTACTAGCCAGTCAGAAGCAGAGTATGAGGGCCCTGACAGTACCTAGGTAAGGACTACTAGCCAGTCAGAAGCAGAGTATGAGGGTCCTGACAGTACCTAGGTAAGGACTACTAGCCAGTCAGGAGCAGAGTATGAGGGTGTGTCCTTTTGGAGATGGTAAGTGATGGAATTTGGGCTTTTTCACTTTGTAAACCTTTTACATGAACAAAAGAAGATAACACAATAAAGGAAAGGGGAAAAGCCAAAAAGCATGATATGAACATTTTAAATAGGAAGAAGGGTCCAGCTTGTGGCTTCACAGAATGATTTTTCAATAGAAAAACTTAAATCTGAGTCATTGTTCCCATTTATCCAACTGCAAACCTCAGACTCTTGCTGACATTTCAAACATTTCCTCTTAGCACAATTCTTAATGAGCAACACCAACAATTCGGTTCTTGACCAGTGACATTTCTCTCGACTGAAAAGTCAATGAATCTGGCCTTTCAGTCGAAAAGTAGCTTCTACACTCGCAGTTCCTTTTACCATCAAATGTCAAATGTTACAAAGTAATAAGCTACATCTGGCTGAGATTAAACGCATGCTAGTTTTCAAAATGACCAGATTTCATTTAAAAAGTTTAAGGGGTTTCCAATGTTTTGGATAATCTCAAGTATCCTCTGCATTGGATTCCCTCATCATGAGAAAATATGAGAAGATCCTAAAGTAAGGTTGACCAGATTTCTCAGACAAAATCTGGGGACATTTTCAGCTCAGAAGCGTAAATACCTCCAAAACACGTCATGTTTTTAATTTTTGTAAAACTTAAAACGGGGAGACTAGACCTAGAGCTGAGTATCGGATACAATATAAACTATTGATGCAGTATGAAACGAGATCGCTGCAGTCGGCAGCAGAGAAACAAGCTATAATGGAAGTTAATGGGATAATTGTCCAGCTTGTATTTACGTTCATAAAGTGCTCGTTTTGCTGCTGACAGACTCAGATTAATATTCTAAGTGTCTGATAACATTATGGAAAGGATTTCTAAGGAGGCTGACCTTTCTGTTAAAGATTAAGATCATTTTTTAAAACATAAAAGTTCTCTAAACCCACCAGACTCCATGTAAATAATCAGTGATTTTAGCGTGTATAGAGCAGCATATCTCCACCAGACTCCATTTAATAATCAGTGATTTTAGCGTGTATAGAGCAGCATATCTCCACCAGACTCCATGTAAATAATCAGTGATTTTAGCGTGTATAGAGCAGCATATCTCCACCAGACTCCATTTAATAATCAGTGATTTTAGCGTGTATAGAGCAGCATATCTCCACCAGACTCCATGTAAATAATCAGTGATTTTAGCCTGTATAGAGCAGCATATCTCCACCAGACTCCATGTAAATAATCAGTGATTTTAGCGTGTATAGAGCAGCATATCTCCACCAGACTCCATGTAAATAATGAGTGATTTTAGCGTGTATAGAGCAGCATATCTCCACCAGACTCCATGTAAATAATCAGTGATTTTAGCGTGTATAGAGCAGCATATCTCCACCAGACTCCATGTAAATAATCAGTGATTTTAGCGTGTATAGAGCAGCATATCTCCACCAGACTCCATGTAAATAATCAGTGATTTTAGCGTGTATAGAGCAGCATATCTCCACCAGACTCCATGTAAATAATCAGTGATTTTAGCATGGTAAAATACGGCTTTCTAAAACATCTCTGAGCTCTGAGCAGCGCTGCTCGATCGGCTCCGTTTGGTCAGAATTTTCTTTCTTTTATTCCAGTATCGGGTCTGTCAGTCACAGTGAAAACCGGGGACAGGTCACCAAAACCGGGGACGTCTGGTCACCCTATCCTAGAGTCTCTGGGACTTTCTTCAGTATGTTCAACATGTAATGCACCAGTGGTCCCCAACGTATGTGTTCAGGAATCCCACCGGTCATGTTCCAAATATTATGTTTTTATTGATAATAAACTGGATATTTTTAACACAGTTAAATATATAAAAGTTGATATTGTTAGTTACAGATCTCGTCAAGTCCGTTACTATTTCAACTATTCATCCAAAAAAACAACAGAATGACATTATGGTTTAAGTGTTGCTTTTATCTAACTATTTCCACTGTTTATCTAACTATTGTTGTGGAAGTTTCTGTACAGCGAGGGAGGAATTTGAGTGGCAGAAGAGACCTTGTAGAAAACAAAATACTGAGTTAAAAGTTTTAGGTATTCGGTGGAACGGTTTAAATGTTTTCTGCAGAGAACAATCAAATGACAAGAACAGCTTTCACAATGAACAGAGTTACAAAGTGGCCGCAGTTCTGGTGAGTACAATCAGTAATACTCTTCCTTATATCCAATGCCCCCAGAGGAGAAAAACCCTTGTTAGGAAAACAGTTTAATCTCAAACATAACAATCAGTGGACCTCAGGCAGACAGTTTGTTCTATTACGTATTTCTGAATCCGTCCCTCGTGTGTCCAAGTTTCTTGACTGGTCATTCTATCTTAGCTGAAAAAGGACATCTTGTCTCTTGGATAGTCTCTGATCTCGACCTGAGACCTGCTAT
Organism: Etheostoma nigrum; assembly: GCA_029931835.1. Lineage (NCBI taxonomy): Eukaryota > Metazoa > Chordata > Actinopteri > Perciformes > Percidae > Etheostoma > Etheostoma nigrum. The sequence continues at coordinate 25,426,585 of CM057251.1, forward strand.
GATAAACAGGCTCCACGTCATCTATCCTTGGTGGGAGAATGCAGAGTCATAACATATCCAGTTGTCTCCTACGAAGAGATCACACTGAGGACAGATACAGGAACCAAATACTCTGAGAGGTATTGAAGATCTTATTATGAATAATTAATATGAAAATCATTGGTTAAATGTAATTTTCCCATTACATTCCCCCCTTTTGATTACATACTAATCACAACACAATTGAAACTTACTGAAAAGACATGCATATCTACATGTCCAAAAAAAATTTTTTGTGATGAATTTAAACCTCTTAGTTTAAGCTACCACTGCATCTAGTCTAAAAGAAGGAAAATGGGAATAAAAAATGGATTTTATGAATCTGGAACTACTCAAATTCGTAAGCTGAGTCCGAGTTGCAACCGTCCTCATTGTAAGAGGGCAAATGAAACAATTCAGGACCATCATCTTTGAGTTGTAAGACTTGATAGTGAACAAAGAGGAAATCATTTTTTCATATTAATGGGATAATACAACAAATACTTCAAAACAGAAACAGATCACAGAGATTACTGGAACCACCCCCTCCGCCCCAGTCCCACCCAGAATCAGTGTGGGGGACATCTTGAGCCCTAAGACAAGTGGCGAGTTGTTTTCAACTGTTTATCTGTTACTTTTAGCTAACTATTTCAACTGTTTATCTGTTACTTTTAGCTAACTATTTCCACTGTTTATCTGTTACTTTTAGCTAACTATTTCAACTGTTTATTCGTTACTTTTAGCTAACTATTTCCACTGTTTATCTGTTACTTTTAGCTAACTATTTCCACTGTTTATCTGTTACTTTTAGCTAACTATTTCCACTGTTTATCTGTTACTTTTAGCTAACTATTTCAACTGTTTATCTGTTACTTTTAGCTAACTATTTCAACTGTTTATCTGTTACTTTTAGCTAACTATTTCCACTGTTTATCTGTTACTTTTAGCTAACTATTTCAACTGTTTATTCGTTACTTTTAGCTAACTATTTCCACTGTTTATCTGTTACTTTTAGCTAACTATTTCAACTGTTTATTCGTTACTTTTAGCTAACTATTTCAACTGTTTATTCGTTACTTTTAGCTAACTATTTCCACTGTTTATCTGTTACTTTTAGCTAACTATTTCAACTGTTTATCTGTTACTTTTAGCTAACTATTTCCACTGTTTATCTGTTACTTTTAGCTAACTATTTCCACTGTTTATCATTACTTTTAGCTAACTATTTCAACTGTTTATCTGTTACTTTTAGCTAACTATTTCAACTGTTTATCTGTTACTTTTAGCTAACTATTTCCACTGTTTTCATTACTTTTAGCTAACTATTTCAACTGTTTATCTGTTACTTTTAGCTAACTATTTCCACTGTTTATCTGTTACTTTTAGCTAACTATTTCAACTGTTTATTCGTTACTTTTAGCTATTTCCACTGTTTATCTGTTACTTTTAGCTAACTATTTCAACTGTTTATTCGTTACTTTTAGCTAACTATTTCCACTGTTTATCTGTTACTTTTAGCTAACTATTTCAACTGTTTATTCGTTACTTTTAGCTAACTATTTCCACTGTTTATCTGTTACTTTTAGCTAACTATTTCCACTGTTTATCTGTTGCTTTTAGCTAACTAAACTAACTATAGTTTCCACACTTTACTGAAGATCAGCATCACAGCGATATGTAAATCAACTGGAAAAAAAGCAGCTTTTATTGAATAAAAAAGAAAGTTAAGGATCTAGTTGAGCTGTCCATGTAGACTAGCTTTTTAACAGGTTCTCCAAACTCCCTGCAGATTGTTAAATAGGTCAGTGTAACAACACTAAAGACACTTTAACATGGCGGAAATGAATGTCTGTCAGTTAGTGAGCCGACGAGGATGGGTGACACTTTTTTGCCAGCCTGAGGCCCAAGCGCAGGCAGGGACCCAACCTTGTTAAATGAGAACAACAACAAGGGTACACAGAGAGCAGCGATGGCCTGCTTTGTCCTCCCTCTATCTCTCTGTTCCCTGAATAGCTCTCACACAAAGGCTATCGTTATTCCTCCTCTAATTACCAGATGGAGAGCTGTTTTTCTGCTCCCCATCCCCAGAAATAAAGTGGATGACAAACCTCAGCAGTTATGAAACAGTCTGGTGGACAACAGGGCCCGAGCGAGCCTTAATTTCTTCTTCATCTATACAATATGGATCAGAGGTGCAAAACCTACCTTTTCAAAGTCATTCTGGGGTTTTCGCCCAATCTGCCTGAAACTTCGCATGTAGCATCTTTGTATGAACCTGACAAAAAGTTATCAAAAGACTTTTGCTTGGTTTCAAAAATGTGCAAATTATGAACAAGGACATTTTTGTAACTAGCGACGAAAATACTTTTGGATATCCCGTCCGAAGTAAATGCTATCGATGTAAAACTTAACATTCACTCTAAAGAGATCTCAACCAAATTTGGCAAACACTGTCCATTAGGGGGCGCTAGAAATATGAAAACTTAATATCACACAAAAGCTACTATTATTCCTCCAGATGGAGAGCTGTTTTTCTGCTCTCATCCCCAGAAATAAAGTCCTCCTGCAACTATATAGTATGAATCAAGTCTCCATCCAGACCTTTGCATCTGCACTCAATCTGTGTGTTTATGGGATGGCCAATCTGTCCGGGTCCCTTCCTTCCTGTCTCTGCATGCTTTTTTTTTGCCAAAACCAATCATGTCTAAGGCATGTCAACAATTTCACAAGCTTGGTTTTTAGGTGGACGTATCTAGGCCACAAGACACACTCTCCATCTGCCATTCTGTGGCCAAAAGCCTTAGGAGGTCACTCAGAGAGAGAGAGAGAGAGAGAGAGAGAGAGAGAGAGAGAGGGAGAGGGAGGGCGAGGGATTACGTTGGCACACCAGGTCCAAAGGGAGGTGAGATTAAAAGGCAGGAGCCATAACAACACACATGGTGAAAAAAACACACCCCCTGGCGACATGCATGTTTCCATACAACCCCACTGAAACCTAATATTGTTTGCCAGGAAATGGAAATTATTAGCAACACACTCGTAGGGAATACATCTTTTCTTAGCTTTGCTGGCAAGGTCACCCTGCAGCTCCAGTTAGCATCCATTGACACAAAAAAAACTAAACTCTGTCTTTATGATGACAGTAAGGGTTTTGCAACACGCTGCAGCTTCCCCCTGTGAGTTTGCGGTGTCTTGTTCTGCAGAGATTTGTGTTCCCTGTCCTCAGCATATCACAGCAGTATTAAATCCCAGCTATACCCTCCTCTAACCCTGTCATCTGGAATAAGCCCTGACCTCAGTGAGAGAGAGAGAGAGAGAGAGAGAGAGAGAGAGAGAGAACGAGAGAGATGGCTGGGGGGAGGACAGGTGTGACTCAGCACCACCACCTGTGAATGCTTCGGTCAACATCAAGGGCAACACTTCCCTTATGGAGTCCGTGTTGCCTTTAAATCAATCTGAAAAGTCAGTTTGTTTTTCTGTGTTTCCATGTACAACATTGCTTGGACTAAGTCTGGTGGAAGGAGGGCTGTCAACAAGAAGATTGGGAGATTAAAAGAAGGGAGTCTTTTCTCTCTCTCTCTCTCTCTCTGTGTGTGTGTGAGTGTGACAGGGAGGGAGGGAAGAGAGAGAGAGAGAGAGAGAGAGAGAGAGAGAGAGAGAGGACATCCCAGCTTTGGGAAGAGGGAGGGGGGGTGAGTTGGCTGGAAGTGACTGAAATGTCCTTCATATAAGCTGGTGACAAAGTGGGGAGCAGTGGCCCCCTGGAAGCAGAGATCACAGCCAGCAAACAGAGAGCGAGCGAGCGAGAGAGAGAGAGAGAGGGCAGAGAGAAACAAAAAGAGAGAGAGAGAGACAGACAGACAATAGAGGAGAGGACCAAACCAACGAGTACAGACGCTAGATTCACAGCAACACATCGGAGAGACACCGAGGAAACACGCTCCAGCAGAGGAGCAGAAAACCAGAAGAAAGAGCATTCTTCATCCCACCGACAGGTAATAACGAATACATAACGATGTAAGGTGTTTTAGATCTTAGAGTAAAAATGTAGATGGATTATTATCATTATCACAGCAACATTACAGGTTGATATAAGATGACATTACATTAGAAATATGCTCTGCTATAGCACCTTGAGGTCAGTGTAAACTCTCAACTGAGCCCCACCAGACTCCATGGAAAAAACTGCTCATTTAGTTTTTGCTAATTTTGTTTCTAAAATACCATTAAGTGCTCACCAGACTCCATTGGAAAAACTGAACATTTTATTAAGTGTTTGATTTTTCTAAAAGGTTTGTTCAGACAATGTTATTCAGCTGTATATAAAAATGAGATGCTCTGCCAGAGGAGATGAAAACATATACGCCACAAAGTGCATACCAGACTCCAAAAGAAAAAATGGACATTTGGCTTTTCTTTTGGTTTGATTTAGCTGTTGTAGTTGCAGCTGTTCTTTTTATTTATGCTCATAATATGTAGAATGATATATAGGCTGCTGCCTGAGCTTCACTTTGAGAATGTTTTGTAGAGAGCTGGTGTCGAGTGAGACACGTTGGTGATATGAATTCCTTCTATTTTTCATTTTCAAGGTTAGGCCACCTGCTTCACATTTAATCCATCGTTTTATATTGGTACGTTCTTGTCAAAAAAACGTTAGTTTACGTTGTTCAGCAGCCAGCTCAGAGATTATCGGCTAATCAAATTACTGATTTAGTGCCGTGGGGGGTTGACACTTTTGCAAGGCACTGGATCCGTGTCACACTCTCATTCGGGGCTGAGTCCCCCTAAAGGTCTGATCCGAGAATCGCCCCAGATATCGTACGGAAACATACGCCCCCATGTCACATGTTAGTTAGGGTTAGCTCCATTTACAGTTACATTTAGCCGAAAAAAAAAGGTTACTGGGAGACGGCTACAGAGCTCCATTTTCAGAGGCTGTTGCTAATTGAGTTTAGTTGACAAAAAAGTGAACTTACAGAATGAGCTGCAGACAAATAAGTGAAAATATTCCCTTTTTTATTTAAACTGTGCAAAACAACAGATGTATCCTCTCATCAAAAGTGACACTGAAACTGTATTTTATTGTCAACTACAAAAATAAAAAATAAAAACATTAATAATTAGATTTCTAAAACAAATCCCACATCAAATAACTAAGCAAATAGAAAAAAAAGAAATCTAAAAATAAACTAAAAAGACGTAGTGACGTCTGAAATCAAACAAGTGAAATCTAAAGCAGAATATACCGTACGCCCTTGGACGTTTACGTTTTTTATTCTTATCTCAACCGGGTGTAATCTTTACATATTTATATCAATTTTTAACCGATTCACGATGCATCTTTACTAGAGCCTGACCGATATATAGGCGGGCCAATATTATCGGCCGATATTAGGCATTTCCTGATCTATTGGTATCTATTTTTTATTTATTTTTTAAATATTCATTCATCATCAAAAAAATGATTCTGATAAATGAATATTTAAAAAATAAAAACGGACTGTCAACCATTTTATGAGCGTTGGTGTTGCATTGTCTGTCCACCAGAGGAAGCTCTACAACGTCCCTGTTAGTGATGGCGTTGCATAGTCTGTCCACCAGAGGACGCTCTACAACGTCCCTGTTAGTGATGGCGTTGCATAGTCTGTCCACCAGAGGACGCTCTACAACGTCCCTGTTAGTGATGGCGTTGCATAGTCTGTCCACCAGAAGACGCTCTACAACGTCCCTGTTAGTGATGGCGTTGCATAGTCTGTCCACCAGAGGACGCTCTACAATGTACACTTATAGTTTTTTTGTTAATATGTTTTTGTTCAAAGGACTTTAAGTTTCATATCTTCAGTTTGTATTTTTATACATTTTATTTATCAGAACTTAAATATATTTTGATATTATTTTATTGAGAACTCGTGAATAACTACAAATAACTAATGTTAGAGAAATCTGCTCATGTTTTGTATGCACTTCTGGATTTTTTTTTTTAAATACTCAGTATATCAGCTGATATATCGGAATATCGTATTTTTAAATAACCAAATATTCGTATCGGAATCAGCCTTAAAAATCAGTCGGGCTCTAATCGTTACATCCCTACACGTTAGTAATAGACAAGGTTAAAAGTGGAAGGTGAGGGTAAACTAATGCGCCAAAGTTTTCCACATTTTCTGGCTTTTTTTAAATTTATTTTTTTAATACTTACTGTTTATCTTTGTTGTGTGATGTCAGCTGCCCAGCGCCAAGTCCAACAGATTTGTTTAATTTGTGTAATGTGGGCTACACACATCGGCCAGCCGCTTGTCAGATTAATCAACTACGCATGTCGTCTGTCTCAGCTGGTGCCTGCAGTCTCACCTAATTAGGCTCACCCTGTTTACTAGGTCACCCCATGCAGAGCACACATGGAGGTAAACATCCGGCTCTCGGGATCACTCACACTGTCAATCTCTTAAGGCCACTATGAGTGAAATTAGGAGGCATGAGAATAAGGATTCTACATCCAACGTGTTTGATTTAAAGTCTATACAGGTTTCGACAATAAGAATTTCTTCTGTGGACGTAACGTTTTAGATAAGATAAGCTTCCCATTCAAAATCGACATTTGAATGATGCCATATCGATTCATAAAATCCAGATCGAGCTCTGTCTGTATCATATGAAACTAGACAAACTAAGGAATCCATTGGTACCAACTATGTGCCATGCTCCAAAGATGGCATGGCCGTTTTAAAAAGGGTCCCTTGGACTCTCACCACAAGATATCTGAATGAAATGTCACTCAATACTCACTGACTCTAGAGTGTGTAGAGCTGCACTTTATTGTGTTGACTTGCTGTAGTGTACAGTGCTCGTGTTAAATAAAAATTACATTAGTGCTACTGCTTCTGGGTCAATTCATAAATGTAGACATTGAGACTTTGAATAATGCACCAGGTCAAAGGGAACCTTTTACAATCATAGAATCTCTTTCATATCCAAGGTAAACTGGTTTTGCATCTGAATTATTCCAAATCAACATTGAACATCGGACATTGTAACATTGTCATTTACATTGACATTGTAAATTGGAATCAAATCAACTCGAGAAATCAGCGTTGATACCCAGCACTAAAGATAAGATAAACCTTCATTGATCCCCAGAGGGGGGATTCAGGTGTTGCCACAGCACAAGACAGATTGAATACATAACGAGAAGTAAAGAGTAAAAGTTGCCTAAATTAAGCATGAGTTAAGCCCAGTTCAGACCGAAGATTGGCAAAGTTTCGTCCGTCTCAGCTCGACTTAAACCAGCTGATGGTGTCGCTGCGACTCAGCTAGTCGAGTCTCCAGAGGCTGGTTTTAGAAAGTGAGAGACGTCCCCTGTTTCAACAGCCAATAGAGACGTCAGCTGGTCAAGTCAGCTACAAGCTATAGAAATAAAAAGGTCTATAATCCATTTTATTTTTGTGTTGCAAACAGCTAGTCAAAATGGCAGAGTTTGAGACAAAAGAAGCGACAAAAACGTTGAAAAGAAGCGACAAAAACTTCCAAAAAGGCTACCAAAACGTAGAGAAAGTGACAATAAAACAGCGACAAAAATGTCAACATAAACGTCTCAGAAGGTGTTGCATTTTCCCCCTGGATGCAAACTCTGCTCCCCGGCTTGAAAGCGCTGTGTTTTCCAGAGTCTTTAGTTTCTGGCACACTCAAGACTCTGTCACCAGTCCATTGACTTGTCACTGTGGGATGTGTTTGTGTGTAAGGTGTGTGCTGTTATACATGTGATTGCGTGTGCTTTGTCTTTGATTGCTGGTGATTCAGGTGAGAATGTGTTTTGTCTGCTGCTGTTCAACATTTGAACTCTTTTCCAGACCTGTTTTTTTGGCTGTAGAGATGGGTGTCACCTCTCGCCCTCTGCTATTGGTTTGCGCATATCTGGCGACCGCACTGATTGGTGGAGCCCGCTCCGAGGGGCTGTGTCTTCAAGACGGCAAGCACAAGGCCGTGCCCGGCCCGGAGCCACAGCTGAGGGAGTGTGGGCTGTACGCTGACAGTGAGTGATTGTGTTTATCTTGAACCACTGCATGTTTAATGGTGGAAAGACAACCTGCAGTGAAAATATCAAACTTAATCTCTTATCTGACCGCTGGCTGAAATGTTTTCCCGTCTTTTGCTGCTGACAGATAGCTGCTGCACAGAAGAAGACATCCAGGATATCTCCCATGTTCCCTCTGAGAGTAATAAGAATGATCCCTGGGACAAGTGTGGGCCTCTGAGCTCAGCGTAAGTCTTACCCAGTATATATACGTTCGTACAGAGACAAGGTATATTAAAGGAGACCTATTATAAACTGTTTTCTGGTTAATACTTGTAAGCTATTTTGTGTTTCTACTATAACATGTTTACATGCTTTAATGTTCAAAAAACACTTCTCATACTGTCTAAATATATCTGCATTCACCCTCTGTCTGACATGTCCTGTGTTGAAACATTAGGAAGGCAGGTTTGGACCCAAGTGCAGAACAGAAGGGTGAAGCAGGTAGGGCCGAATGGAAAAACTAACCAAAACAGATGGAGAACTTGAACAAAATCCCAAAAGTAATGGGGAATATGTGGAAACGGGCAAGCCTCAAGCACACAAGGAGCAAAGTAGGGATAGACATAGGGAGTAACAGTCGGGCACAGAAAGCACAGAGATTACATACACAAGGTAACGTGGGTAGTAGCGAGGGACAGGAGACATGAGGGCTGATGATGAACAGGGCAGACAATCACAAATGCGGGAAAACACACAAGGCAGGAAGTAGAACACGACACCAGAGAGACAGAGAGACTACAAAATAAAACAAGAAACTGACATGACAGGGGTGACGAGACTTCAAGGACTAATAACACGAAGACAGGTTGACATGGGACACACAAGCACCAAAAACTCAAAATCTGTCACATGGTCTGAAGTTATATAAAACCAAAAGTCAAAGGCCATAGCCATAGAGCAGTACCGTGACACTCTGCCTGTCTCTAGTTTGACTCCCGTTCCAGGGACTTTTACGAGGAGACAGTTGTAAAACACGGGTTACGGGTTGCCTGGAGCATCAGTTCTGCTACAGTGGCATCTGATTGGTTAGTTCAACTGCATGTGATTGAGTCTAATGAGGAAGTGTTGCTTTTGTGGAGTGGAGGAAGTGGGACAAACAGTAAAGTACTGCTTAACAAAGTTATCTGTCTCTGTCTCAAGTTTCTTGTTATTTAGAGTATTACAACCACAACAGATCGGTCCCCCATGTTACACTAATATCCGCTCCTACAGTATGTCTGGTCATCTTTACCTGCTTTGTGAATCAACAAAGTAATTAAAAGATTTGAATGTACAGTATGTGTCGTGATGTTGGTACAAACTGCCCCCCCCCCCCCCTCTCTCTTCTCAGGTGTGAAGGCTTCCTGAAGCGTGTGTCGTGTTTTTACCGCTGCTCCCCTGATGCGGCGCGTTGGCCTCACCCCCACCGCCGCTCATACATCCAGGCCGTGCCACTCTGCCACAGCTTCTGCCGTGACTGGTGAGGCTGCCAGAACACATTGCCAAGCAAATCTAAAACAAAATCCCCATCTGTCCCACTTCACCTGTAAGGCTGTCAAGAGAGAGATTACCAGCCAGTGTAACAACAGCGTTGTGTGTCCTAGGCTGAGTTCCACATCTCTTACTTTTCCTTTATACTTTTAGTAGTAGGACTGCAGTTGTCCTTACACAGTATGCAAAGTACTATTGCATGCAGTATGCATACAATTGTGACATATAATTTCTTCATTACATTGCATCTTGAACTTTGACCATCTTGGTCACATAGAGACAGTAAGTATTTAAGTCCCGCCCCCACCGCAAAGGGGGGGACCTGCTTGCCACTTTCCATTGGACTGTATTTACATAGCGCTTTTCTAGCCTTTAGTCTCACACACACACACAGACACACACACACACACACGGCGCAGCATCGGGAGCAATTTGGGTTTCAGTGTCTACCTTGTGTCTTTCATACATACAAAAAAAACAGGTGTAAAAACAAATCGAGGAGAAAATATTCAAATTAGAGAATTCCAGTTTCATGTTTTGTGATTTCAAATATTTCATTTTGAGAATTTACACATCTCTCCCTCAGGTTTGATGCCTGCAGGATGGACATGACGTGTGCTCGTAACTGGGCCAGAGACCCCCGGGGGCAGAACTGCACTGGGACCTGCGTCCCGTATCAGCAGGTAGGCTGTGATCTGTGATTGGTTGCTTACATAAACTGGGACCTTGAGGTTTTTGCCATGTGGAGAAATCTGACAATTGGTGTTTTCTTTCTTCATGGGTAGTCATTTAAGAGTGTACATCACTTTGGTCCAGACTTAAATATCTCTACAACTCCTGAATGGATCGCCCTGATTATTTGGTACAGATTTTCATGCATTCAGATTTAATGATATTCTCATTTTTTTGTATACTTATCAGGTCGAAATGTGTCCCAAACACCCGCAAAACTGATACCACTCCTATCAGCTTCCCTCCATGCATTAAATCCGAAATTTGGGATTTGTTCATTCAAATTGTCCAAATATTACATGGATGGTTCCATATAATGCTTCTTGCAAGTTAAACGAAGGATCAGTTCACTACTTTATTGAATTTTGGATGTTTTATTTCCCCCCAAAAAAACTTTGAGAAAAGACAAAAAATAGATATAATTTTATGTAAATGAGGTTTCTTGACCACGAATTCGAAAAAAGAAAATAGTGTAAAACTAGTGGTCATATATTGGTGTTAGTGATGTGTGCAGTTAACTGATGGTAGTGTTATAAAAATGAAGAAAATGTTGAAAAAAAGTGTCACAAAAGTGATAAAAAAGTGTCAAAAATAGTTCATTTTCAGTTTTGACCTGGGAGGACAACACAAGGGTTAAGTGCTAATTAGCAAAGTTAGCATGTTCAACTAAGATCAACTACAGCCGCGATCCATCCTTCAGGATGAACGCAGGGATGGAAACCATCACTTGGCTGATTTGACAGATAAAAAAGTTCATTTCCAGGATATAGCCCTTAATGATCTCTGTGTGTTGCCGTCTAATTATTCCCTTCGCTTCGGGAAACAACAACAACAAACTTCGAGCTAGCAAGATACACGGTAAAATGGCAGGTTTTGAAGAACATTTGGATCGTGCAACAAGACAGGTCTGCTTTGTTCTTTAGGTGAATGATCGTAAAGATTTATAAAGAATATGTGTACGAGATTTACTCTCTAACTGGGACGTTTTGGCAATCCCATGGACAAAGTACACATGGCGATACAATGCTAAGAGCAGATTTTAGCCATGTATTCAACTAATTTAAATAGCTTATGTTACTGTGTTTTGTCAACAGTTACTGTAACATCATTTAATATTGTATGATGCGTTTTCTTTTGCAAATGTTCCACCAAAACAAGTTCCTTCCTGAGACTATTTTGCAGAGCCACCGTCCGTCGCTCAGTCCTGAGCTTAGCCCCGCCCCAAAACGACTGTGATTGGTTTAAAGAAATGTACAAAAAAACCAGAGCGTTGATTTCTCCTGTCTTGCAAAGTATCCGTGGTGTTGCCAGACATTACTCCACCACTAGTGGAGATAGATCTGGCAACGTGAGACTAGGACAGTAACGAGCAATGTTTGAATCACTAAAAACATAAAGTGATGCATCATGTGAGCCGGGTACGGTCACGCCGATGCACAGATTTTCTAAACCAGGCAGCATTGGTTTGAATCCCAATGACGGAGCTTGTCATTCGAGCCATGTGCTGCACGGAGAAGGTCAGGTGCTGGGTCACAGTCTGCGGGCTGGTGGTCAAGTGAGTGTGCGGTAAGCGAGGGGTTAACAGCGCTGGGGCGGCTCGGTGGGCTGGAGCGTGAAACGGTTTGGTCCCGCTTCGGTGGACAGAGGACAGCTGGGTAATTTAAAAAGAGTACGAGTTACAGAGGGGCTGGTGTGCTGCTGTCTGTCTGTCTGTCTATCTATCTGTCTATCTATCTGTCTATCTATTGATACATTTTGTCTCTCCTCCCCATTTTACCTCTTTCTCTTCACCTTTATCTATCTGTCTCTGTATCTTTTTTGTGTGTGTGTCTCTCTCTCTGACACACACACACACACACTATCTTTTTTGTGTGTCTATCTCTCTCTCTCTCTCTCACACACACACACACACACACACACACACACACACACACACACACACACACACACAGGGAGAGACATACACACCAACAAATCCAGACACCAGACACCAGACTTATAACTATTAAGGCTCTCTTCTGGATATTAGATGACTGGAAATGAAAGATTTAATGAGAGAAAAATACAAAGACAGGAAGCCGGAGTGTTTTAGTGTGTGTATATGTGTGATTGAGTGTGTGTGTGTGTGTGTGTATGTGTGCGTGTTTTGTGCTTGTATTGGTCCATTTTCATGTAGGACGCCACTAATGGCACAAAATAAGCTCCGGTACATTTAAGTAGTTCTCAAAATGTGTTTTAAACCACTCCTGAATACAAAGAAATGAGTCACCGCTTTCAGTGCATTCAACAAATCAGCCGCTCTTCAGGGACACGGCAAACAAGTGCCTGCCTCTCGTAATCATTTTCGGAGGTCGCAGCAGTAAAAGCTTTATTTGGTTTCCTCTGAAGTCGGCAGAGATGTGAGATTTCACAATGGGCCTCGTCGGCGTCTGAGCTCACAGCACTTTAGAGATGTGCAGCATTGGAAAGCAACCAACAAGTCCTCCAAACACGAGTTATGACAATTGTCGGCGCGTCCATGTGATACAAGCCTTCCGTGACACATTCACTCTTACAGTTTTTGTCGATTGCTTACGCACTGAAATCAAAAGTATTACACAATTCTCAAAAACTTACACTCACGGAGCAAAACATTGGCCCAGATGTGCAACGCCATAAGCCCAATGTCAGCCTCACACTGTTTGTATGACACTAAACACACGTGTGTACATTAGACACAGAAGTATATCATGATGTCACTTCCTTGCAACTCCAAAGCGCTGACTGTCACATGACCACACCTCTGAGCCAATCTGTGGAAAACAGCCATCAGGTGCGTAAACACACGGCGACGCAAAACCAGACGGAAGACGGACACAGTTGTTAATTTCCCTGGACACGTCGTTTAAATAGCAATGCACCCCTCTTTGCGCCCATGGGCGTGCTGGACTTACAGGGAGGTGTGTTCAGGTGCATTCTGGGTGTGCTGGTCTTACATGGAGGTGTGTTCAGGTGCATTCTGGGCGTGCTGGTCTTACAGGGAGGTGTGTTCAGGTGCATTCTGGGTGTATTGCTATCTTGAGGCAGCGGGAAGGGATCCCTCCATGGACCAACAAAAACCTCTAAAGTCAATAAGGCAGCATTTCATTGTTATTTTTTTTAACAGCGCATTATTAAAATGGGCCTAGGCTCATGCACAGCGAGTGCACACTATGCTTGTTACACACACACACACAGGGACGCGCAGCAGCACACACACATATGCAAAAGATTACAAATAAAAATATGGCGGTGCAAATCTTCCATCATAGTAGCAACGCACCAAGGTACAAACTGGCTTTTAAAGGGAATGGGAGAGGTTTATTGCATGTTACGCCCAGAACACACCTATGATTAATAAGTACAACATTTAGAACCATGCGCCCGGCACACAGACCCTTTTTTCTGCCGTCAAATAGCAAAAGTGAACTTGGACACGCCCTAAACGCAGCTGCGCCATGCGCTTAGATTGTTAGAATAGGGCCCATGGAGGCTTAATTATAGACACACCAATTAGGTTTAAGCACTATAAAAACACAGCAAGTAAGACTAGTATTGTCTGTGCTGTATTTTCAGTTTTTTTTGCGAGCTAACAGTGTTTTGCACACTACTGTAGTAGCTGCATGAAAACTGGGACATGTTTTGTTTTGATTCTCCATGTTGACACGTTGACTAATTTGGATATGGAGAGAAATGTATATATAATAGTCTGCAACATTGGTTTAGTGTTTGTATTGTTGAACTTATTGTACAGTTTGTTGTTTGCTGTAGCTGCCAATTTGCATAGAAACAAGCCAATGCACACACACAAACACACACACACACACACACCCGCTGCATGCAAAAATCCCTCTGGCACTCTGTGTCTCCCTCTGTCTTTGTACTCACTGCTAACATTATTTGCCAGCCAAGGACTGATTTATCTCGGCATTAGACACCCTTTCTGCGCCAGATTTTGTGGGAATGAGGTTACACCTGCAGAGAGAGTGTGTGTGTGTGTGTGTGTGTGTGTGTGTGTGTATGTGTGTGTGTGTGTGTGTGTGTGTGTCGAGCGTTGGCACACGACAGCGGCATCTGTGGATCAGATATAGGGAGTTCATGTTCTGAGGAAGAGCGGAAGTGATCGTGTGAGGTTCCTGCAGATTACTGAGCAAATATTGTGCACATGTAGGAAACCAATGAACTGTTAACTGGGAAGAAGTCCAGAGAATAAGGGGGTAACAAATGGGCGTTCGGGGGAGAATCTATAATAAATTATTTTGTAAAGGCTTTTTAAATTACGGAGAGATACTACAAGCAAAATAATAATTTTTCAATGTTAAGGTTTTGGGTTATTTCCATTCCATAGCATGTCTTCTTTCAGATTAGTGGAAACAAACCTTTAAAATACACATTTAGGTGTTCATTGTACTACACTTTGTCTATTTTACATTTCTCCTACATTCACCAAACATTAGCATTAGTTAATGCCTCATTTGCATCTTCAAACAAGACAATTTTGGAAAACTTCAATAATAATTAATATAAAAAAATAGAATAATAAATTGTATAGAAAATAATTGTTATAAAAGTTCCAAAAAATGTGATAAAATGATTGTCTTATGGCTACCTACACTGCTATGCTATGCCGGCATTTGCATATTCCAAATTAATAACATTTTAGAAAACTTGTTATACATTTAAAAAATTGTCTTAATGTCAGTAATCAGCCGGGGAAGTCTTCATGTTGATATCTGTGTGTTAAAATGTTGACCCTGTGCAATGTCTATGTTTTACAATCCATATTTTTAACGTGAAAGAGTCTTTTTCAGACATAAAAGTCCACTTCAGCAGCACTTAAAAAATACCTACAGTATATATCATATATTCTTCTATATTCTGAAGCTTTTTACACAGGGCTGTTGTTCAAATATCACTTATAGCCTGATTTATGAAACATCTTATACCTTAAAATGTGGCAAAAATGGATATTTTTATGGCTGTTGATATATTTTCTGGTTTATGGAGTAATAAAAAGAGAGCAGCAGCAGTGCTTCGGCTTCTGTGGAGAATATCCCAGTTAGAAGATGGCTGTCTCATGTCAATCAATCAATCTATCCAACTTTATTTCTAAAGCACATTTAAAAACAACCAGGTTGACCTTGGTGCTGGACATTGACATGAAAAAATAAATAGACAGAATACAACACCAGACTTATACAACATACAGTTCTCATGGCGGATTAAAAGCCAACCTTGTTATATGTACACGCTGTGACTTTACACATCTCCTCTCTAAGCCGAGCTCCTATGGCGCCATTTTGATGCTAATAAGCCATCACCTACCATTAGCATCCCATTGACTGCCATTCATTTTGGCATCACGTTGACAGCGAATAACTTTACATCTGAAGCGTTTAAAGACTCTATTTGACTCTATTTTTATTTCTAAAGAAACACGACAATGTATAAAAGGCTCCCTTACCTTGTAGCTCACGTTATGGCTCCGTAGCAGACGTTTTTGTAAAAATAGGCTAACGATTGTGTCATAAACACACAACTTACTGTCGCACAGTAGAGAAATTACCGTATAGTACAGGGTAAGCTCACAGACAGTTTGGACTTACACCAGCTGTTTAGGTTTAATTTCTAACGTTAACTAGCATGTTAGTTAGCAGTAATTAGCCTGTGCCTATGTTAATGTTAACTAGCATGTTAGTTAGCAGTAATTGGCCTGTGCCTATGTTAGTGTTAACTAGCATGTTAGTTAGCAGTAATTAGCTTGTGCCTATGTTAGTGTTAACTAGCATGTTAGTTAGCAGTAATTAGCCTGTGCCTATGTTACTGTTAACTAGCATGTTAGTTAGCAGTAATTAGCCTGTGCCTATGTTAGTGTTAACTAGCATGTTAGTTAGCAGTAATTAGCCTGTGCCTATGTTACTGTTAACTAGCATGTTAGTTAGCAGTAATTAGCCTGTGCCTATGTTAGTGTTAACTAGCATGTTAGTTAGCAGTAATTAGCCTGTGCCTATGTTATCTCCTAACATATACCTACGCTCTCCGTCTCTGCTGATTGGGAGATTGAGATTTCTCTTGCACAGCTACCAGAAGACTTACAACTTTCAGACAGGTTGCTCATGTCACATCTACGTCTTCCAGCTCAGTTTGCAGCTGCGCAGTAACTCTCAGCATCACCGGGAAAGAGCTTCTAACAGACTCCACTGGTCTCCGTCCAGAGCAACGGGACCTGGTGGTCCATTTCTTTAACTGTCTATGATATAAATAGGTTCTGCGATCAGATGACACAGCTGTGCGCTCCAGCTACTGTATAACGCCTATTACGACATGCACAGAGATAAGGGTATGTAAGAACTTCTCTAACTCTGGCGGATACGTTGAATAAGCCAAAGTCTCAATAAGTCGTGAGTGTGAATTTTAAGAAGTATAACTATACAATAAGCATAAATGTACAACAAGCCTAACTGTGGTAATTTGTGCTTCAATCTGGATCATTTCTTTTCAATTACATAATGAAATTGGCCTTTTTATAATTCTGATCTTGACCCCCGGCTGATAATAATCATTTCAAAAGACGACTGCTTTGAGAAAAAATGAATCTTTTCATCAGGGTCACTGATTAAAATCCTGCTCTTTTTTTCTGTTTTTCTTTTCACACCATGTGTAATGTTGTAGGTTCTCGGACAGAGAAGGGCAGAATTGAATAAGATAAAGATGGGAAGGACATGATAGAGCCCCGGGAAATTTCAGTATATCTCACTTGTTGGTTCACACCATGCCGTCTTATTACCACTGGTGCTCGTACTGAATTAGCTTTGGCAGCAAAACCATGTCCGCCTGGGGAAAGGACAGAAGTGTGTGTGTGTGTGTGTGTGTGTGTGATGAGGTCGCTGCAATAAGACCTGAGCGTCAGACAGACATTATAAATGTAGTGGAGAGAAACAACCTCTTTGTCCTTTGAACGCGGTAAATATATTGCAGCTTTTCCTCCTCTGAGCCCCCTGTGCGACTCCGTCTTTAATCCCCCAGCAGACAGGAGGATGAAAGGAAGCAGACGGAGGGGTGAGGGGTGGGGTGTGCTACACAGAAACAGGGAAAAGATGGAAGATTTACAAACAGCGAGTGCAGCGATAAGCAGGTACAGAAAATAGGATTCAGGAGGAGTTAAGTAGGGACAAAATGAGCTATAGTAGGAGACAGAGACGGTGACTTGGCAAGGGTGGAGGGAGGGGGCTTCTGGGGCTCCAGCCCTGAATGATTTCTCAAAATTCCTGAATATTATAGGGGTTCAAATGTCTTCAACTTTGTGTCATTTCCCCTCAGTCTCTCTGACTGGACCGGCAAATTGGTGGAGCAAAAGATCTGATGTGGTGAAATATCCCCTCTGTTTCAAGATCAGGGATGCAGTTTACACCAACTCTACCTATGAAACACATTCTCATAAAACGGGTTTTAAGATGTAGTATGCACGTAAAATGTATGCACACCAATTCGTATGACATCCTACTCAACATTTGTTCTGGTATCAGAATGATGAAGACGGTTAAATATAAAACAGGATGATTCTTTGCCTCTGCAACTATCATTTTTTCCCCAAATTATGCAGAGAATTTTAGTCATTCTATTATCAAACACACTGAAAATAGTGAATATAGCTGCCATAAATGCCAGATCAGGGTTGAGCCTGAATGTTTACAACATCCGGCTCCGCCCCTGTGCCTTGGCAACGAGTGTGTGTGTGTGTGTGTGTGTGTGTGTGTGTGTGTGTGTGTGTGTGTGTGCACTGAAACTTCACTAATTAGCTTCCCCAACTATTCTCTAAGCGTGTAGTCTTACACCGCTTACATAACAGCTTAAATGTTGAATTTTGTTTTCTCCTCTTCAGTCATGCAACATCTTTTAATCCGTCTCTTATTAAAGAGAAAATGTAAATGTTCATGCTCCAGAAAGCGTAAAGCTAATATCAGCAATAATTGGGAGTTTTTTATACTCAAAGTACGACTTTATAAAGACGGGGCGCTGTAATGAATTTCCGATCAGATAGCAACACAAAAGGTGCAGGAAGTGACCTTTCCGATGAGTTTAGATCTGGCCGTGTACCCTGCGAGGCTCGACAGAATCTGGCGTAAAGAAGGCGCAGAGATGAGGTCTTTCAGGTACCAGCGTGAGCTTTGTAAGGTCATTATGTCTTATAATCCTCTCTCAGGTGGAGACGAGGTGAGGTCAGCGAAAGAGAGCGTTAGAGAGGTACATGAAGGCCAAAATCAATTATTCCTATGGAGGTTTCCAAGCTAATGAAGGCCGTACTCGATGAATGTTGCAACAAAAAATAAAAGTAGTGTGTATTTATTCATGCAAGATCAGTGTGTGTGTTACCAAAGAGCTCCCGTAACTGGAGCTGTAATAATTGCAAATTTTGCTGTACAATTACTTGTCTCAGAAATAATTGCAAACAACAATATAACTGTCTCTTTTAGTAAACTTTTAAAATATTCATTTCATTATTATTATTAAAGTTTTGAATCAATACATCTTTGGGTAATATGTCATTGTCATGTGACCCAGATATTGTAATAACTCAAATACACGGCCTACGAAGTAAACAACAACTCTTTATTGTGAAACATGTTTTCTAACCGTGTCCCACGTCATCGTTCTTGTTGCTAGGCACGTGCCAACAACTAACAGCTGAAATAATAAGACAAATACATAGTCCAAACAATAATCACGTGTATAATTACAGTTTTGGCATATCTTAACAAAATCAACAATTACCTGTCATTCACTTTAATACCTTGGCTAACGTCAGCAATTCATTCCGGTTTAACAAAGAAACCGTGTTAATGCAAATAAATTGACAATAAGACAATTAATAATAATAATAATAATAATGTAATAACTGTTACAGGTTACTCCTAACTCTCACAGTAATCAGTGCTGGAAAGTAATCAATTGATGCTTTTACTTTAGTGGATTTCATGTAGCATGGTTACCTGTTACCTTGGTTTCAAAACATTATTAAAGGTCCCATGACATGGTCTCTTTGGATGCTTTTAGACCTTAGTGGTCCCTAATACTGTATCTGAAGTCTCTTTTATATAGACCTTAGTGGTCCCCTAATACTGTATCTGAAGTCTCTTTTATATAGACCTTAGTGGTCCCTAATACTGTATCTGAAGTCTCTTTATATAGACCTTAGTGGTCCCTAATACTGTATCTAAAGTCTCTTTTATATAGACCTTAGTGGTCCCCTAATACTGTATCTGAAGTCTCTTTTATATAGACCTTAGTGGTCCCTAATACTGTATCTGAAGTCTCTTTTATATAGACCTTAGTGGTCCCCTAATACTGTATCTGAAGTCTCTTTTATATAGACCTTAGTGGTCCCTAATACTGTATCTGAAGTCTCTTTTATATAGACCTTAGTGGTCCCCTAATACTGTATCTGAAGTCTTTTATATAGACCTTAGTGGTCCCTAATACTGTATCTGAAGTCTCTTTTATATAGACCTTAGTGGTCCCCTAATCCTGTATCTGAAGTCTCTTTATATAGACCTTAGTGGTCCCCTAATACTGTATCTGAAGTCTCTTTTATATAGACCTTAGTGGTCCCCTAATACTGTATCTGAAGTCTCTTTCATATAGACCTTAGTGGTCCCCTAATACTGTATCTGAAGTCTCTTTATATAGACCTTAGTGGTCCCCTAATACTGTATCTGAAGTCTCTTTTATATAGACCTTAGTGGTCCCCTAATACTGTATCTGAAGTCTCTTTTATATAGACCTTAGTGGTCCCCTAATACTGTATCTGAAGTCTCTTTTATATAGACCTTAGTGGTCCCCTAATACTGTATCTGACGTCTCTTTTATATAGACCTTAGTGGTCCCCTAATACTGTATCTGAAGTCTCTTTTATATAGACCTTAGTGGTCCCTAATACTGTATCTGAAGTCTCTTTTATATAGACCTTAGTGGTCCCCTAATACTGTATCTGAAGTCTCTTTTATATAGACCTTAGTAGTCACCTAATACTGTATCTGAAGTCTTTTATATAGACCTTAGTGGTCCCTAATACTGTATCTGAAGTCTCTTTTATATAGACCTTAGTGGTCCCTAATACTGTATCTGAAGTCTCTTTTATATAGACCTTAGTAGTCACCTAATACTGTATCTGAAGTCTCTTTTATATAGACCTTAGTGGTCCCCTAATACTGTATCTGAAGTCTTTTATATAGACCTTAGTGGTCCCTAATACTGTATCTGAAGTCTCTTTTATATAAACCTTAGTGGTCCCCTAATACTGTATCTGAAGTCTCTTTTATATAGACCTTAGTGGTCCCCTAATACTGTATCTGAAGTCTCTTTATATAGACCTTAGTGGTCCCCTAATACTGTATCTGAAGTCTCTTTTATATAGACCTTAGTGGTCCCCTAATACTGTATCTGAAGTCTCTTTTATATAGACCTTAGTGGTCCCTAATACTGTATCTGAAGTCTTTTATATAGACCTTAGTGGTCCCTAATACTGTATCTGAAGTCTTTTTTGTATAAACCTTAGTGGTCCCTAATACTGTATCTGAAGTCTCTTTTATATAGACCTTAGTGGTCCCTAATACTGTATCTGAAGTCTCTTTTATATAGACCTTAGTGGTCCCTAATACTGTATCTGAAGTCTCTTTTATATAGACCTTAGTGGTCCCCTAATACTGTATCTGAAGTCTCTTTTATATAGACCTTAGTGGTCCCTAATACTGTATCTGAAGTCTCTTTTATATAGACCTTAGTGGTCCCTAATACTGTATCTAAAGTCTCTTTTATATAGACCTTAGTGGTCCCTAATACTGTATCTGAAGTCTCTTTTATATAGACCTTAGTGGTCCCCTAATACTGTATCTGAAGTCTCTTTATATAGACCTTAGTGGTCCCCTAATACTGTATCTGAAGTCTCTTTTATATAGACCTTAGTGGTCCCCTAATACTGTATCTGAAGTCTCTTTTATATAGACCTTAGCGGTCCCTAATACTGTATCTGAAGTCTTTTATATAGACCTTAGTGGTCCCTAATACTGTATCTGAAGTATCTTTAATATAGACCTTAGTGGTCCCTAATACTGTATCTGAAGTCTTTTTTGTATAAACCTTAGTGGTCCCTAATACTGTATCTGAAGTCTCTTTTATATAGACCTTAGTGGTCCCCTAATACTGTATCTGAAGTCTCTTTTATATAGACCTTAGTGGTCCCTAATACTGTATCTGAAGTCTCTTTTATATAGACCTTAGTGGTCCCTAATACTGTATCTGAAGTCTCTTTTATATAGACCTTAGTGGTCCCCTAAAACTGTATCTGAAGTCTCTTTTATATAGACCTTAGTGGTCCCTAATACTGTATCTGAAGTCTCTTTTATATAGACCTTAGTGGTCCCTAATACTGTATCTGAAGTCTCTTTTATATAGACCTTAGTGGTCCCTAATACTGTATCTGAAGTCTCTTTTATATAGACCTTAGTGGTCCCTAATACTGGATCTGAAGTCTCTTTTATATAGACCTTAGTGGCCCCCTAATACTGTATCTGAAGTCTTTTATATAGACCTTAGTGGTCCCTAATACTGTATCTGAAGTCTCTTTTATATAAACCTTAGTGGTCCCCTAATACTGTATCTGAAGTCTCTTTTATATAGACCTTAGTGGTCCCCTAATACTGTATCTGAAGTCTCTTTATATAGACCTTAGTGGTCCCCTAATACTGTATCTGAAGTCTCTTTTATATAGACCTTAGTGGTCCCCTAAAACTGTATCTGAAGTCTCTTTTATATAGACCTTAGTGGTCCCTAATACTGTATCTGAAGTCTCTTTTATATAGACCTTAGTGGTCCCCTAATACTGTATCTGAAGTCTCTTTTATATAGACCTTAGTGGTCCCTAATACTGTATCTGAAGTCTCTTTTATATAGACCTTAGTGGTCCCTAATACTGTATCTGAAGTCTCTTTTATATAGACCTTAGTGGTCCCTAATACTGGATCTGAAGTCTCTTTTATATAGACCTTAGTGGCCCCCTAATACTGTATCTGAAGTCTTTTATATAGACCTTAGTGGTCCCTAATACTGTATCTGAAGTCTCTTTTATATAAACCTTAGTGGTCCCCTAATACTGTATCTGAAGTCTCTTTTATATAGACCTTAGTGGTCCCCTAATACTGTATCTGAAGTCTCTTTATATAGACCTTAGTGGTCCCCTAATACTGTATCTGAAGTCTCTTTTATATAGACCTTAGTGGTCCCCTAATACTGTATCTGAAGTCTCTTTTATATAGACCTTAGTGGTCCCTAATACTGTATCTGAAGTCTCTTTTATATAGACCTTAGTGGTCCCTAATACTGTATCTGAAGTCTCTTTTATATAGACCTTAGTGGTCCCCTAATATTGTATCTGAAGTCTCTTTTATATAGACCTTAGTGGTCCCTAATACTGTATCTGAAGTCTCTTTTATATAGACCTTAGTGGTCCCTAATACTGTATCTGTAGTCTCTTTATATAGACCTTAGTGGTTCCCTAATACTGTATCTAAAGTCTCTTTATATAGACCTTAGTGGTCCCCTAATACTGTATCTGAAGTCTCTTTATATAGACCTTAGTGGTCCCTAATACTGTATCTGAAGTCTCTTTTATATAGACCTTAGTGGTCCCTAATACTGTATCTGAAGTCTCTTTTATATAGACCTTAGTGGTCCCCTAATACTGTATCTGAAGTCTCTTTTATATAGACCTTAGTGGTCCCCTAATACTGTATCTGAAGTCTTTTATATAGACCTTAGTGGTCCCCTAATACTGTATCTGAAGTCTTTTATATAGACCTTAGTGGTCCCTAATACTGTATCTGAAGTCTCTTTTATATACTGTAGACCTTAGTGGTCCCTAATACTGTATCTGAAGTCTCTTTATATAGACCTTAGTGGTCCCCTAATACTGTATCTGAAGTCTCTTTTATATAGACCTTAGTGGTCCCTAATACTGTATCTGAAGTCTCTTTTATATAGACCTTAGTGGTCCCTAATACTGTATCTGAAGTCTCTTTTATATAGACCTTAGTGGTCCCTAATACTGTATCTGAAGTCTCTTTTATATAGACCTTAGTGGTCCCTAATACTGTATCTGAAGTCTCTTTTATATAGACCTTAGTGGTCCCCTAATACTGTATCTGAAGTCTCTTTTATATAGACCTTAGTGGTCCCTAATACTGTATCTGAAGTCTCTTTATATAGACCTTAGTGGTCCCTAATACTGTATCTGAAGTCTTTTATATAGACCTTAGTGGTCCCCTAATACTGTATCTGAAGTCTCTTTTATATAGACCTTAGTGGTCCCCTAATACTGTATCTGAAGTCTTTTATATAGACCTTAGTGGTCCCCTAATACTGTATCTGAAGTCTCTTTATATAGACCTTAGTGGTCCCTAATACTGTATCTGAAGTCTCTTTATATAGACCTTAGTGGTCCCTAATACTGTATCTGAAGTCTCTTTATATAGACCTTAGTGGTCCCCTAATACTGGGACGGGACCTTTAACGTATAATGCATTGTTAAAGATGAAAGCCCCAAATCTTTTTTTTATTTAATTATTTAATTATCAAGTTTCTCCCAATTAATGTACATGATTTTTATGCATTCTATTATCAAATGACTAGAATAATAGTGCATATAGCTGCTGTAAATGGTGCACGCCCCCGTTCTGCCCCCTAATTGTTTTACTTCCTCTGTTTGTGTGTGTGTGTGTGTGTGTGTGTGTGTGTGTGTGTGTGTGCTTAGATGTACCAGCACGGCAGGGATCTCTGCGAAAGCTTGTGGGGCGACGCCTTCTTGACTGTGGAGGATGAGCCGGAGGACGTGGGGGAGGCTGGAGAGGCTGGAGAGGCTGGAGCTGGGGGAGGCGGCGGCGGCGGCGGCGGCGGTCGCCCCTGCGGCTGCCTGACCCTCAGTCCCTCAGACAAAGACGTGATGGCCGCCCTCAGGGCGCAGCAGGATGACCCAGAGGAGCTGGACACCACCAAGACGGGCCTGCCTCAGTACCGAGCCCCGTGCCAGACGAAGCTGCCCCTGCAGGCCAGGGGCGGCCGGAAGGGGAACTCCGTGCTGCGTAAGCGCTCCGTCGTCGTGGACGACGTGGAGGGGAGCGGGAGCGGCCTGTAGAGACGAGTGACAGATAATATATTTAGAGGTTATGGTCTAGATCCTAATCTAGTCTCTTGAAACAGAGTTGTAACCTCGCTGCTCTAACTAACCTTACCACACAGACCTAAGCTGTCATCATCGTCACGCTCTACATGTTTTAAATGATACTAGATAGACCGAGAAGACACAACAAACACCTGGGGCAGGTATTTAAAACGTAAATGTAAACAACCAGGATTTTTTTTTTAACCCTTGTGTTGTCCTCGGGTCAAATTGACCCGTTATCCTATATCAATGTTCTTTTTAATTACCCAAAATAACATGATTGATTCCACCCAGCGCTCAGTACAAATCTCTACTTTCATTAATTTTGGGGTGTCTTATTCAATTTTATAGCATTTGGAAAACAAATTAAAGTGCTTTTGAAATAGTATTGAGTAAAAGTTGACATACTTTCCTTTAGTTTTAGTCTAAATAATGCCTTTAGGTCTAAATAATGCCTAATTTTTGCTTTTCTTCATAGGTATAATTTCCTATAAATGAGGTTTATTGACCATAAATTCCAAAAATAACTGTAAAACTAAACACTAGTTAGTGTTACGTAGTGTTAAAAGTAAAAAAAAATGACAAACATTGAAAAAAAGCATCAAAAGTGTTAAAAAAAGGGACAAAAACATAAGAAAAAGTTAAAAACATCGATAAAAAGCGTTAATTTTCAATTTTAACGGGAAGACAACACAAGGGTTGAATAAAAACAAGCAATTACTATTAAAGATTTAAAGGCAAAATCCTCAATTCTGCAAGGTCTCTCTCACATTAATTATAAATAAATTGATAATATCCCATAATGGCTGCACAAATGCTTTATTGCAAGCTAACAATATGAGGATTTTTCTTTTTAAAATACTTGTATTTGCTCTGTATGGCTCAGTAAACCACATCACTGACATCATGATATGAAGCGTGTGAAGTCGGGCACTAGGAAACGTGAAGTCCTTCAGTATTAGCACTTGTGCATGAATCAAACACGTTATCATTGACCAGTGGACTTTTCATGCCAGTATTGTGTACATGATGTACTTAATTAACTACCCGGCTTTTTTTTCAATTAATTATTCTGTGCATTAGTCAACTGTTGAATGCAGATGTTGCATGATATGCACGATACTCTTACTCGTAATGTGCGGCCTGCAGAAGGTCCTCCAAACCATACGACCATATAGGTTCTTTATTCCTCCCACAGGAGCGTTGTCCGTCCTCATATCTAAACCAGAGAATGGAACAGTCCCGCTTTTAAACATATAAGTCGCAGTTTCAAGCACAACGTTAATGTTATGGTAAACGGTCCTATGGTTTAGTTTGGTTTGGTTTGGGCACCAAAAACTAAGAAAAACATCGTAGGCTGGGTTCAAATCAGACATTACTTCCCTCGTGGTTACGCACGGGATTCTCAAAGTGACATTTGTGAAGTTTAAAAAAAAATTGTTGTGATGTTTTTAAAGTTAAAAATCACTCTGACGCAGTGTTGTAGTCCAGACCTCTCAAACCGAGACCAAGTCATCACCAAGACCAGAGTGTATCTTCACCGAGACTTTGAGGGGTTGAGACCGAGTCAAGACCGAGACTTTGAGGGGTTGAGACTGAGTCAAGACCGAGACGTTGAGGGGTTGAGACCGAGTCAAGACCGAGACTTTAAGGGGTTGAGACCGAGTCAAGACCGAAACTTTAAGGGGTTGAGATCGAGTCAAAACCGAAACTTTAAGGGGTTGAGATCGAGTCAAGACCGAGACTTTGAGGGGTTGAGACTGAGTCAAGACCGAGACGTTGAGGGGTTGAGACCGAGTCAAGACCGAGACTTTAAGGGGTTGAGACCGAGTCAAGACCGAGACTTTGAGGGGTTGAGATCGAGTCAAGACCAAGACTTTAAGGGGTTGAGACCGAGTCAAGACCGAAACTTTAAGGGGTTGAGATCGAGTCAAGACCGAGACTTTGAGGGGTTGAGACTGAGTCAAGACCGAGACTTTGAGGGGTTGAGATCGAGTCAAGACCAAGACTTTAAGGGGTTGAGATCGAGTCAAGACCAAGACTTTAAGGGGTTGAGACCGAGTCAAGACCGAGACTTTAAGGGGTTGAGACCGAGTCAAGACCGAGACTTTAAGGGGTTGAGATCGAGTCAAGACCAAGACTTTAAGGGGTTGAGATCGAGTCAAGACCAGATTTCTGTTAGACAGCCAGATCTTCTTCTCCTGTCTCCCCCATTCACTTTCTTGGGAACAAATTTCACATTAGATATGAGTCAAGTTACTGGCTGCATTTGCAAGGCCTGAATCAGACAATGCACAAGCAATTTAGCGAAATCCATGCAGTTGTAGTCTTGACCGGTCGTGAAATAAAATCCCGAGTCATCTTCGAGACCCAGAGGGGACAGAATAAAATGAAGTCCGATTCTGAGACGAGACCTTCAACAATTGGTCTTATGAACTATCTTGAGTAGGCTACTACAACACAGTGCTATGACTTTATTAAAGTTAAAAAACAATTTACCATATTTTCTGAGATTTTCGATGAACAGTCCATGTAAACCCAGATCTTTCTGGGTTTACATGAAGTTCTGAGTTTCTTTGACCCATCCAACACCCCACCAACCTACCTGCTTACGTGGAAAGTTATGTTATACTCCGTAATCCTACTTTGAGTTGTAATTTCTGCTTGAACAAACAACCTATGGGAGCGTTTTTTGACGGATAACAGTCTCAAATGGTCATGCAGAGTTATTATGATGCTTTATAACAGAGATGTCTGGCCTGTAGTGTGAGGATCTGGTATGATAATGACAATGGAAAGATGTAGAGCCTAAATCCCGAAGGAAGGTTTAATATTCAGACACAAATCTGCCTACCAGAGTAAATCCTGCAGATGCAGCATTCAAACCAGCAAAGGTAGTTCTGGTAGTTTGACCACGTGAATATCTCCAATGTACTGTGGCGTTTTCCTTTTTGTACTTAAGTTGTGTAGTTCTAGAGCGAGGCATTGTTAGATGTAAATGTTTTGTAAAAAGCTGATTTATGGTAAGCTTGCTGAGATGGATGTTTCTTTGCTTTATGTTCTCAATAAAGACAATGTTTCTAAAAGCCGACCTGAGCCATGAATCACAGTTCTTCTGGCTGCAAAAACCTTTTTATCTGTAAGTCTCCAAAACTAAGTGTAAATCCTAGTGAGTTAAACACTGAGAGCAAAGGCAGTGGCTCAGATGTACCCTCACAGCGCTGATAGATGAATTTATTTTATTTATCTTGAACAATCAACAATGTTGCAAGACAAAATAAAAATATTGACCCGTTTTCCTATATCAATGTTGTTTTTAATTCCCCAAAATAACATGATTGATTCCACACAACGCTCTTTGCCAAGTACAAATCTCTACTTTCATTAATTTTGGGGCGTCTTATTCAATTTTATAGCATTGTAAAACAAATGGAAGTGTTTTTGAAATAGTATTGAGTAAAAGTTGACATATTCCAGTCTGTGATTATCATCAACATCCATTCCTTTAATTTTAGTCTCAATAATTCCTAATTTCTGCTTTTCTAACTCAAACATTAGGTATAATTTCCTATAAATGAGGTTTATTGACCATAAATTCCAAAAATAACTGTAAAACTAAAGTTAAGAAGTTAGTGTTACGTAGTGTTAAACGTCAAAACAAAGTGACAAACATGGGGAAAAATCATTTTGTATCAGAAATATGGATTTCTTTCACTCATAATGCTTAAAAATAACATGAATGTATGTTGTATGGAACCCATACAACGTTCTTCGCAGGTAAAACAATTGATTACTTTCATTTAAGCTTTGAAATGGTTTAAAAACATTATATAATACCAATAAAGTCTGTGATCCACTCATATTATTAAATAATAAATAATTCATAAATCTCCTTTTTTTGACCTCAAACATTAGGTATAATGTCATATCAATTAAGCTTATTGACCATGAATATAAAAAAGCTTGGAAAAAGTGACAAAAACGTATGAAAAAGTGTCCCAGAAGGACAAGTTCATGGTTGACAGGAAGACAACAGAATGGTTAAACAAAGTAAAACTAACGTGTGCGTGTGTGTGTGCGTGTGTGTGTGCGTGTGCGTGTGTGTGTGCGTGTACCAGCGCCGTGTACCTGGTGCGTCATCTGGAGACACGGCAGCGGTTCGCCATGAAGAAGATCAATAAGCAGAACCTGATCCTGAGGAACCAGATCCAGCAGGCCTTCGTGGAAAGAGACATCCTCACCTTCGCGGAGAATCCCTTTGTCGTCTCCATGTTCTGTTCCTTCGAAACCCGTCGGCACCTCTGCATGGTCATGGAGTACGTAGAAGGTAAGGGTGTGTGTGATTGTGTGAGTGTGTGTGTGTGTGTGTGTGTGTGTGTGTTGACTGATCTACTAGTTATTCTATTGTAGTGGAATTTTGTCCAAATGAGGCCCTAACCCTGTCAAATCTGACTCCTATTAATAAATTCCCTGTGCCTTCTTTAATCGGACTTAAGTTTACCAGAACACAAGGATTAAGATAGTTTAATGAAACTTAATTACAGGGTACAAACAAACAAAATGGGTTTCCTCAGGAGGGGGTCTGGCGTCTCCCTTAGAGACGGGGTGAGAAGCTCAGTCCTCCGAGAGGAGCTCGGAGTAGAGCCGCTGCTCCTTCACGTCCAAAGCAGCCAGTTGAGGTGGTTCGGGCATCTGGTAAGGATGCCTCCTGGGGGGGGTCCCTAGGGAGGTGGTCCAGGCACGTCCAGCTGGGAGGAGGCCTCGGGGAAGACCCAGGACTAGGTGGAGGGACGTCCAGCAAGGAGGAGGCCTCGGGGAAGACCCAGGACTAGGTGGAGGGACGTCAAGCTGGGAGGAGGCCTCGGGGAAGACCCAGGACTAGGTGGAGGGACGTCAAGCTGGGAGGAGGCCTCGGGGAAGACCCAGGACTAGGTGGAGGGACGTCAAGCTGGGAGGAGGCCTCGGGGAAGACCCAGGACTAGGTGGAGGGACGTCAAGCTGGGAGGAGGCCTCGGGGAAGACCCAGGACTAGGTGGAGGGACGTCAAGCTGGGAGGAGGCCTCGGGGAAGACCCAGGACTAGGTGGAGGGACGTCAAGCTGGGAGGAGGCCTCGGGGAAGACCCAGGACTAGGTGGAGGGACGTCAAGCTGGGAGGAGGCCTCGGGGAAGACCCAGGACTTGGTGGAGAGACGTCTAGCTGGGAGGAGGTCTCGGGGAAGACCCAAGACTAGGTAGAGGGACCTCAAGCTGGGAGGAGGCCTCGGGAGAGACCCAGGACTAGGTGGAGGGACCTTAGCTAACATTAGCAGTTCATTGACGTTAAACAAAGAAATTATGTTATAATGGTTACAGGCCTACTGAATCTTCATCCGGCAGAATCTAGTACCGAAACACACACTATTCAATTTATCTTTGCAAGGTTAGAGAGTGTGTGCGGGAGTTTCTTTGCAACTTTTGACCTACGTGTCCATCTCCGACGCTTCTGTCCCGTGTTATGTGCCATGTAATTTTCTGTTCTAAGAGCGGCTGTGGCTCAGTGGTAGAGTGGTTGCCTACCAATTGCAAGGTTGAAGTGCTTTTGAAATAGTATTAGATCCCAGTTTTAAATATCTGTACATATTCATGGCTAATGTAAAATGTTACTGTCTTTACATTTTTATTAGAATATACCTTTTGTGTCATATTGCTTAATAAACCATACAAATAGATTTAGAAAATGAGAGGAACCCGTCCTAATATTGTGTTAATGTACTGTACATATAACTGTTTATTGTGTTTTTCCTGATGCTTTGGCATGATTGTTATTGAAACGTCCATGCCAATAAAGCTCCTTGAATTGACTTGATAATCATCAAAGGCTGGAACGTGTCATGCAGAATGACATCACAGTGAAAAACATTCTGGAACTGAATGACATCACAGTGACATCACATTCTGGAACTTTCTTTTATTATAAATACAACCCTGGGTGCTTACAGGCAGTTAACAGTCTGAACTCAGTCACGACACATCTCTTCTGTCTATCGCAAGAAGTACTTCAACAATCATGGCAACAACTCCAGAAACAGCGGTCTGCCCGACTGCCAGCACACGGCTCCAGGACCTGACAAAGGACCCAGTGGAAATGCAAGAACAGATCAACCAGCTGGTCTCCCAAAACGCTGGTCTGGAAGAAGAGAAACGTAAAATCCTGACGGCGCTACGTGCCGAGAGAGCCATCAGGAAAAATGTTCAAAAGGACAGCAAGATCAAGGAGCAGGAGAAAAACAACGAGATCCTCCTTCTCAAGGAAAGCTTAAAGGCGGAGAAGAACATCTCATTTTCTGCCAAATTTCACTTGAACCGGGTCGTCGGGCTCTGGAAACAGGAGCAGGAGAGAACCAAAGCGATCCTCTTTCACAGGGAAAACTTAAAGGCGGAGAAGAACACCTTACTTTCTGACAGATTTCACTTGAACCGGGTCGTCGGGCTCTGTAAACAGGAGCAGGAGAGAACCAGAGAGGAGAAGAAGAACAAGGATGCAACGCTTCAATCCCTGGCTGAGGACAATGATCAATTGAGCCATGTCGTCCAAGAAAAAGACGCCCTCATCAAGAAAATAACAGAGGAAAAGATGGCTTTAGAAAGAGAGAATTTGGAGAACAAAGCCAAGCACGTGGACAACCAAAGGCTGATGATCCAGAGAGAGGCTGAGTTAGAAACTAAACTCACCGCTCTGGAAGACAAAATGGCACAAGAGCTCGCTGCAAAAGAGAGCTTAGAGAAACGGTATGAGATGGAAAGGGAGAGCAGAGAAAAGGAGTGGCTCATCAAAGAGAGCCAAATGGACACAGAAATCAAGCTCTTAAAAGAGAAAGTCACTGTTCTTCAGATGCAAGGCCACTGCCTCCTGGAATTTGAGAAGTTGAGCAAAAGGATGGAGGAGTGCGTGACCAAAGAGAACCAAATTGAGAACACCATCAACACCCTAAATCTCAGAACGTGGAACTTCAGGTCCATCTCCTCAACCTGCAGGACCTGGCTCAGAAGACTGAAAAGGAGAAGATCACAATAAAAAAGGAGGAAGCAAGAGAAGGAAGAATTGAAAAGGCAGAAGAAGGAAAAAGAGGAGATGGAGAAGAGAATCAAGAAAACTTCATCTCGACACCCCCCCCCCCCCCCAAACCGGGTGATCCGGTTACCATAGTGTTGGTGAACTCCAGGTGATCTGGTTTCACTGCCACATTTCAATTATTAAAAAATAAAAACATTTCTAAAATGAATCTCTTATCTGTGCATGTGTCTTTTTAAATGGGTTCAATACATGATTGAACTGAAGACGATCTTTCATTTTCATCTTAACCCTGGTGTTGTCTTCACCTCCGGGACCCTCTCCTGTCCCTCGGGTCAAACTGACCCGGGACTTATTTGGGGATTTAAAAACAATTCGGAAATAAAATGTTACTTCATAACAGATTAACCCTCATGTTGTCCTCATGTTGTCCTCATGTTGTCCTATATCAATGTTCTTTTTAATACCCCAAAATAACATGATTGATTCCACCCAACGCTCTTTGGCAAGTACAAATCTCTACTTTCATTAATTTTGGGGCGTCTTATTCAATTTTATAGCATTGTAAAACAAATGGAAGTGTTTTTGAAATAGTATTGAGTAAAAGTTGACATATTCCAGTCTGTGATTATCCATCAACATCCATTCCTTTAATTTTAGTCTCAATAATTCCCAGGAAGACCCAGGACTTGGTGGAGAGACGTCTAGCTGGGAGGAGGTCTCGGGGAAGACCCAAGACTAGGTGGAGGGACGTCAAGCTGGGAGGAGGCCTCGGGGAAGACCCAGGACTAGGTGGAGGGACGTCAAGCTGGGAGGAGGCCTCGGGGAAGACCCAGGACTAGGTGGAGGGACGTCAAGCTGGGAGGAGGCCTCGGGGAAGACCCAGGACTAGGTGGAGGGACGTCAAGCTGGGAGGAGGCCTCGGGGAAGACCCAAGACTAGGTAGAGGGACCTCAAGCTGGGAGGAGGCCTCGGGAGAGACCCAGGACTAGGTGGAGGGACCTTAGCTAACATTAGCAGTTCATTGACGTTAAACAAAGAAATTATGTTATAATGGTTACAGGCCTACTGAATCTTCATCCGGCAGAATCTAGTACCGAAACACACACTATTCAATTTATCTTTGCAAGGTTAGAGAGTGTGTGCGGGAGTTTCTTTGCAACTTTTGACCTACGTGTCCATCTCCGACGCTTCTGTCCCGTGTTATGTGCCATGTAATTTTCTGTTCTAAGAGCGGCTGTGGCTCAGTGGTAGAGTGGTTGCCTACCAATTGCAAGGTTGAAGTGCTTTTGAAATAGTATTAGATCCCAGTTTTAAATATCTGTACATATTCATGGCTAATGTAAAATGTTACTGTCTTTACATTTTTATTAGAATATACCTTTTGTGTCATATTGCTTAATAAACCATACAAATAGATTTAGAAAATGAGAGGAACCCGTCCTAATATTGTGTTAATGTACTGTACATATAACTGTTTATTGTGTTTTTCCTGATGCTTTGGCATGATTGTTATTGAAACGTCCATGCCAATAAAGCTCCTTGAATTGACTTGATAATCATCAAAGGCTGGAACGTGTCATGCAGAATGACATCACAGTGAAAAACATTCTGGAACTGAATGACATCACAGTGACATCACATTCTGGAACTTTCTTTTATTATAAATACAACCCTGGGTGCTTACAGGCAGTTAACAGTCTGAACTCAGTCACGACACATCTCTTCTGTCTATCGCAAGAAGTACTTCAACAATCATGGCAACAACTCCAGAAACAGCGGTCTGCCCGACTGCCAGCACACGGCTCCAGGACCTGACAAAGGACCCAGTGGAAATGCAAGAACAGATCAACCAGCTGGTCTCCCAAAACGCTGGTCTGGAAGAAGAGAAACGTAAAATCCTGACGGCGCTACGTGCCGAGAGAGCCATCAGGAAAAATGTTCAAAAGGACAGCAAGATCAAGGAGCAGGAGAAAAACAACGAGATCCTCCTTCTCAAGGAAAGCTTAAAGGCGGAGAAGAACATCTCTCTTTCTGCCAAATTTCACTTGAACCGGGTCGTCGGGCTCTGGAAACAGGAGCAGGAGAGAACCAAAGCGATCCTCTTTCACAGGGAAAACTTAAAGGCGGAGAAGAACACCTTACTTTCTGACAGATTTCACTTGAACCGGGTCGTCGGGCTCTGTAAACAGGAGCAGGAGAGAACCAGAGAGGAGAAGAAGAACAAGGATGCAACGCTTCAATCCCTGGCTGAGGACAATGATCAATTGAGCCATGTCGTCCAAGAAAAAGACGCCCTCATCAAGAAAATAACAGAGGAAAAGATGGCTTTAGAAAGAGAGAATTTGGAGAACAAAGCCAAGCACGTGGACAACCAAAGGCTGATGATCCAGAGAGAGGCTGAGTTAGAAACTAAACTCACCGCTCTGGAAGACAAAATGGCACAAGAGCTCGCTGCAAAAGAGAGCTTAGAGAAACGGTATGAGATGGAAAGGGAGAGCAGAGAAAAGGAGTGGCTCATCAAAGAGAGCCAAATGGACACAGAAATCAAGCTCTTAAAAGAGAAAGTCACTGTTCTTCAGATGCAAGGCCACTGCCTCCTGGAATTTGAGAAGTTGAGCAAAAGGATGGAGGAGTGCGTGACCAAAGAGAACCAAATTGAGAACACCATCAACACCCTAAATCTCAGAACGTGGAACTTCAGGTCCATCTCCTCAACCTGCAGGACCTGGCTCAGAAGACTGAAAAGGAGAAGATCACAATAAAAAAGGAGGAAGCAAGAGAAGGAAGAATTGAAAAGGCAGAAGAAGGAAAAAGAGGAGATGGAGAAGAGAATCAAGAAAACTTCATCTCGACACCCCCCCCCCCCCAAACCGGGTGATCCGGTTACCATAGTGTTGGTGAACTCCAGGTGATCTGGTTTCACTGCCACATTTCAATTATTAAAAAATAAAAACATTTCTAAAATGAATCTCTTATCTGTGCATGTGTCTTTTTAAATGGGTTCAATACATGATTGAACTGAAGACGATCTTTCATTTTCATCTTAACCCTGGTGTTGTCTTCACCTCCGGGACCCTCTCCTGTCCCTCGGGTCAAACTGACCCGGGACTTATTTGGGGATTTAAAAACAATTCGGAAATAAAATGTTACTTCATAACAGATTAACCCTCATGTTGTCCTCATGTTGTTCTCGGGTCATGTTGACCTATATCAATGTTCTTTTTAATTCCCCAAAATAACATGATTGATTCCACCCAACGCTCTTTGGCAAGTACAAATCTCTACTTTCATTAATTTTGGGGCGTCTTATTCAATTTTATAGCATTGTAAAACAAATGGAAGTGTTTTTGAAATAGTATTGAGTAAAAGTTGACATATTCCAGTCTGTGATTATCATCAACATCCATTCCTTTAATTTTAGTCTCAATAATTCCTAATTTCTGCTTTTCTAACTCAAACATTAGGTATAATTTCCTATAAATTAAGTTTATTGACCATAAATTCCAAAAATAACTGTAAAACTAAAGTTAATAAGTTAGTGTTACGTAGTGTTGAAAACGTCAAAAAAAATAACAAACATTGAAAAAATTGACAAAAGTGTTGAAAAAGTTAAAAACATCGATAGCAAGCGTCAACAAAAGTGTTGATTTTCCATTTTGACGGGAAGACAACACGAGGCTTAACAAATATTGTCTTTATCTCAATTTCCAACAGCTGAGATAACATCTATGTTTAGGGAATGCATCAGTCTCTACTAGAACACAATTAAACATGGAAGTGGGGTTCGTTTTGTGTCATAAGGTTATAATTTATGTTAAAAATCCACTATGGAAACAACATAAGTGTCATATCCAGAATAATGTTCTGAGTCAGGAATACATGTTTATCACAGGAAATAAGGTAAGGACGCTGATTTTCAGGTAGAAAAAATGTAACTTGTTCCTTTTTTCTTCTTGTAAAAATTTGAAATGGGTCAATTTGACCCGAATACCAAACGAGGGTTAATAACGAGACAAAAGACTTCCTTTAACCAAGTGATTAAATCCGGAGGGGCTCCAGGTGGAAAACAAGAAAGAAAATGACAAGGTGAATCATTCAGCCGGCTGAAAAGACTTCATGATGAAAAGGTTTAATGATGTTTATCTGTTAAGGGTTAGACCACACAAAAGGGAAATGGATAAAGCGATGTTTTTAAATGGGTCAATTTGACCCGAATACCATACGAGGGTTAACACAATATGAAGGGACTCTGGAGTCTGACGCCACGTTCACACCTTTGGACGTTAGGACGCCTAACCCACCCCTCTAATCACCAGACAGACCTACACCTACCGGGCTGCGCAGCCAGGCTCGTGTCTCTGATTGCTTGACCCACCCTCCCTTTCCCTCTCCTTCATCCATCTTCCCCCTCTTCCCTTCCTGTTGCACATCTCTCTCATGTCTCATCCAGGTACCATCTTAGCCAAGGTGTTTTATTTAATCAGTGGAGAGATTTTTCAACACTTTTTATCCAGTCCTTCCAGTTGCAGAGTTCGCCGGTGCTAGGCTAACGCAGATCAACAGCATCTGCTAGCCTGCCATTAAAAACAGTCTAACCCACTCCAGAGTACACCAACGGCAAATAAGTTATAACTCCAGACTATCGATGTTAATCTGTTGATAGAACAATGTTAAGCATAACCAGCCGCCAGTTGCCTTATTTCGTAGGATATCATACAAGTTCACTGCATTTCAACTTAGACATAGTACTGTAATACTTTCTTCAAATACCAAAAACCTCCCTTAAATACACCTTGCATCAGAAACCTCAGACCTCTGGAGATAGAAACAACTCACAGCAGAGTCCTTCCTCTGTGTTCTCTCTTGATACACCACTGAAGTCTACCTCTGTTGAATATTGCCAATTATAACTCCAAATGTCCAATCCGGGCCTGAACCACGACTAGTCTGGTTTCAGCCGAACAACAATGTATCTGACCTTTATGTGAAAAGTAATTACATCAAGGCCTGCTCCATGTTGTCATGCTGAGAAACATTTGACTGTATAGTATACAAGTATACACCCCCCTATGTTAAAATACAGGGGGCATAAGTATACACCCCCCTATGTTAAATTACTGGGGCATAAGTATACACCCCCCTATGTTAAAATACAGGGGGCATAAGTATACACCCCCCTATGTTAAATTACTGGGGCATAAGTATACACCCCCTATGTTAAAATACAGGGGGCATAAGTATACACCCCTCTATGTTAAAATACAGGGGGCATAAGTATACACCCCCTATGCTAAAATACAGGGGGCATAAGTATACACCCCTCTATGTTAAAATACAGGGGCATAAGTATACACCCCTCTATGTTAAAATACAGGGGGCATAAGTATACACCCCCTATGTTAAATTCCAATAGAGTTTATTATTAAAGGCCAGTTATTTCATGGATATGGATACTGCATCCTGATGAAGTTCCCTTGGCCTTTGGAATTAAAATAACCCCCCCCCCCCCACACACACACACACACACACACACACACATACCCTTCACCATACCTAGAGATAGGCATGGGGAACTTTCCATAAGATCATCCCTTAATGCAAATCAAACCAGCTATTAGTCTAACTGAAATAACACCATGCAGATCTCTAGGTATGCTGTAAAGGTTGGATTTTCCTAATCTTTTTAATTAAGGCATTAAGTTCCATTTCCAAAAGATAAACATCTTTTGGAAATTGCTCTTAATACCTTAATTTTATTCCTCTTTTTAATCAACTCTAGCATGGGTGTGTAAACTTATTCAAGCCAATGTCTATGTCTTAAAATAATCTCATTAAAAGTGATTTAAACAGGGTGCCTGCCTGGCTAGCTCACCTGGCAGAGCATGCATCACCATGTACAGAGGCTCAGTCCTTTCCACAGCGGCTGCAGGTTCAGTTCCAACCTGTAGCCCTTTGCTGCATGTCGCTCCCCCTCTTTCTCCCCTTTCATGTCTAAGCTGTCCAATCAACTAAAGGCCTAAATGCCACAAATAAGTGACTAACACTTGGATTTTACCCATAAATCATCTGGCCTTGCAGTGAACACACACTGTGCCACACACCACTTGACATTTTTCTTTAAGGCAGAGCGCGTGAATGTGTGTGTGTGTATGTGTGTGTGTGTGTGTGTGTGTGTGAACCAGTGACTGTAGAAAATAGGTCTGCATTAAAGGGAAGGATATTCACAGGATTTTTTAAATCCATTGTGCCTCTTCTTGTGTGCTGGACAATATATTTAGTCATCACTAAGGTCCAGTGTGTAACGTGTGTAGTTGTTCATTATCAAAGTCAGTGTTGCCCATTTACAAACGTGTCCTTTTTCATGAATATTCACCACCACCATCAATTCCAAGTATTCCTATTGGCTTGAAATTTTACATTTGCATTGGCATGAACTGGGGTAGATATTGAAATTTACATATTGAAATACGTTAGCCAGTAAGGGACATCCAGGATATATACTGCAAAATATATACTTCAAAATCCAAATTTCAGGAACAGGAGTCTTCTTCTTCCCCCAGAAGAAGAAAAAACTTATTGAAAAGAGTAAAATAGATGGGAGAAATTCCCACACATTGGGCCTTTAAAGAGACTTTTTTTTCATAAAAATGTAGAATTTATCTTTCACTTATTGATAAGTTTCATCCTTTTCTCACATTTTATTATATATGTTTGTTTTCATAATCAAAGCAAAGACATTCTTTTAAAGTAGGTCACCTGTTCTTGGTGCTAAATCCTTTTTTTAAGCTGCTGTTCTGGTGTTATTCCACTAGATGGCGGTGTGTTCCCACCTTAACCCTCAGACTGGTTCTCTGACTGCTTTGTGTCCTGTTTGTGGTAAAAGTTGCCCAAACAGAGGCCACCTGACCTCACCTGAGATGGGGAGGTTAAATGTGAAATCAATCAGTCCAATCAGAGGTTATATATACAGCCTCCCCCCTCCCCCCCCTTTGTTTTCTATTTTTCCTCAACTCTGATGGTAAGTCCTGTAAGTAATTAACTTTAAATTCCTTAACAGTGTATGTTCATGTCCTGATTTATTGTTAATAACTTTGCAAAGTTAAAGCAGAGTTGTTGTTTGTTGTTGTTGTTTTTTTACAGAAGGCAGAGTCAACTCAGTCCTTTGCCGCCTCTGTTTCTGTCTGGGTGCATGTGGTTTTAAAGGCCCTGAACGCCCACACAGGTGTTTCCAGGTAACCTGGCTGAATAGCCCTCTTCCCAGGAATCTGTGGGTGTGTGTGTGTATAGGCTGATTGATTGACGTCTTCTTCAGTCACTTGTTAGCTTTGTTGTTTCCGTTAAGGGCAGGACAGATGACGGCTTTCTCATTAGGCCCGTTTCAATATGAGCTGCGCCTCGCCTGTAAAGTGGACGAGAGCAGATAAAGCCGGGGGGGGACAAAAAGCTGCGGTAAAGTCGGTCAGTTTCCAGCCGTTTCCTGCAGACTTCAGGCAGAACAGGAA
The DNA here is from genome assembly GCA_029931835.1 of Etheostoma nigrum. Lineage (NCBI taxonomy): Eukaryota > Metazoa > Chordata > Actinopteri > Perciformes > Percidae > Etheostoma > Etheostoma nigrum. The sequence continues at coordinate 25,465,666 of CM057251.1, forward strand.
GTCACAGAAACACTCACATCCTGTATGGTGTGATTCCAATTTAATGAAATGTTATCAGACCCATACATCATCTTGTACAACAGTCTCCAGTTGTTTTTATGGAGACAGAGTAGCTGTCATAATGCTCTACATGCAATCTGTTGATCAAGTTAAAAACAACAGACTGTATGTGAGCCGCAATGTAAATATCAGCCACACATGTTCTGTACAGAATAAGCCTTTAAATCAAACAAATAGGAAGTACATTGCCTCCAATTCAACATCTATAAAGAGTTTATCTAAAGCGTCAACATGTTGAGTCGATTCTGAACCAATCAGCTGAGAGGCCGGCGTTTCCCAGCAAAGCAACTGTGCTGCCTGCGTCTCAGGACTGATCTCGTGAGGTCATCGTTGCCCACGTGTGCATGACATCAGAGTAAGTCGGACACAAATCTAACCGGCATGCATTGGGCGGTGATCGATTCTGCTCAGACCTGGCTCATCTCCAACGAGCATGACCTTATTGGTTGAACATACAGTATATGTGATCTCAGCTCCGGCCCAATTGCCATCCTGAGCAGAGTCGAATCAGCCAGGTTAAGTGACATCACCTGGTGTTCAGAGGCTCTAACTGCCACATGCCGACACCAATTGAGTCAAATCCCCTGTGTTTCCATTAAAATGTGTTAATCTAATCCTAATTTCCCCTCCACAGACACTGCTCTGCTGCAGTGTTATTACACGTCGTACTGTATGCTATGATGTGCAGTATAAATGCAAATTCACTGTCAGTGTGTGTGTTCAGTATGTGACAGCTTTTATCTAATGTATTATCAATTTCTTCAGTAAAAGCTACTAATACCACACTGTGGAAAATACTGTTAAAGTACAAGTCCTGCATTGAAAATGTTACTTAACCCTCTGAACCCTAAGGTCATTTTTACAGTTCATTATTTTATAAATCAGCTTGTAAAACATCAACCCTGTTGTCTACAGTCAAGATATGAACAGCATTTTTTTCAGAACAAAATTAGTTATTAGAATATTTGGGCTGCAGTGAGGTCACTTGAATGGTAATAATGGTTGTAGGACCTCAAGTAAAAGTATGTCAGTATCATCAGGGACATGTACTTAAAGTATTGAAAGTAAAAGTAGTCGATGCAAAAAAATGCTCCCAGTTTAACAGTCTTAATTATTTCAGCTGGACTTGTAGGCCGTTATATTGTTGGCTAGTTTTAGTTTATAATAAAACATCCTATTTTAAAAACATGTTTTATGTACAAAAATCTTAACTTGTAAAGTAACTAAAGCTGTCAGATGAATGTAGTGGAGGAAAAAGTACAATATTTCTCTCTGAAAGGTAGCGGAGTAGAAGTAGAAAGTGCCATGAAAGACAAAGTACATCAAAATTTGTACTTACTGTAAGTACAGTTCTGGAGTAGATGTACTGAAGTACAGTTCTGGAGTAGATGTACTGGAGTACAATTCTGGAGTAGATGTACTGAAGTACAGTTCTGGAGTAGATGTACTGGAGTAGATGTACAGTTCTGGAGTAGATGTACTGAAGTACAGTTCTGGAGTAGATGTACTGGAGTACAGCTCTGGAGTAGATGTACTGGAGTAGATGTACTGAAGTACAGTTCTGGAGTAGATGTACTGGAGTAGATGTACTGAAGTACAGTTCTGGAGTAGATGTACTGAGAGTAGATGTACTGGAGTACAGTTCTGGAGTAGATGTACTGAAGTACAGTTCTGGAGTATATGTACTGGAGTAGATGTACTGGAGTACAGTTCTGGAGTAGATGTACTGGAGTAGATGTACTGAAGTACAGTTCTGGAGTAGATGTACTGAAGTACAGTTCTGGAGTATATGTACTGGAGTAGATGTACTGGAGTACAGTTCTGGAGTAGATGTACTGAGAGTAGATGTACTGAAGTACAGTTCTGGAGTAGATGTACTGAAGTACAGTTCTGGAGTATATGTACTGGAGTAGATGTACTGGAGTACAGTTCTGGAGTAGATGTACTGGAGTACAGTTCTGGAGTAGATGTACTGAAGTACAGTTCTGGAGTAGATGTACTGGAGTACAGTTCTGGAGTAGATGTACTGAAGTACAGTTCTGGAGTAGATGTACTGAAGTACAGTTCTGGAGTAGATGTACTGGAGTAGATGTACTGAAGTACAATTCTAGAGTAGATGTACTGGAGTAGATGTACTGAAGTACAGTTCTGGAGTAGATGTACTGAAGTAGATGTACTGAAGTACAGTTCTGGAGTAGATGTACTGGAGTAGATGTACTGGAGTACAGTTCTGGAGTAGATGTACTGGAGTACAGTTCTGGAGTAGATGTACTGGAGTAGATGTACTGGAGTACAGTTCTGGAGTAGATGTACTGGAGTAGATGTACTGGAGTACAGTTCTGGAGTAGATGTACTGGAGTAGATGTACTGGAGTACAGTTCTGGAGTAGATGTACTGGAGTACAGTTCTGGAGTAGATGTACTAGAGTAGATGTACTGGAGTACAGTTCTAGAGTAGATGTACTGGAGTAGATGTACTGGAGTAGATGTACTGGAGTAGATGTACTGGAGTACAGTTCTGGAGTAGATGTACTAGAGTAGATGTACTGGAGTACAGTTCTAGAGTAGATGTACTGGAGTAGATGTACTGGAGTAGATGTACTGGAGTAGATGTACTGGAGTAGATGTACTGGAGTACAGTTCTGGAGTAGATGTACTGGAGTAGATGTACTGGAGTACAGTTCTGGAGTAGATGTACTGCACCACTGATGACCACGATGCACTTCTGTTGCTGGCAGCATTGTGACGGGAACAGTTGGTGCATGACTCTCTGACAATGTGTTGAATTCATAGGGCAGATGAGTAATGACTCATACTTATTTGTCAAGTCCGGTGTAGACCAGTGGTTCCCAACATGTTTGGTCTGTGGTCCCCCCCTCCCCCACCCCCCACCCCCCCAACCTGGTCAGATCCTGTACCCCTTCATCAATTCCCAATGTACGTTCAATGGTAAAACCTCTTATACACATTTTTGTCCCTTTTTCAGACTTTTTTTAGTTTTCCCTAACACCACCTTACTAGTTTTACACTACTTTTTGGAATTCATGGTCAATAACCCTCATTTATATAGAATTATACCTAATATCTGAGTTAAAACAGCAGAAATTATTAATTATTTCGACTAATAGTTAAGATCAGAGGAATGAAAGTGATCAGTTGTATCTGCAAACAGCGTTATAAGGAATCCAATCCATTTTTTGTGGTAATTTGGTTAAAAAGAAACTCATATTTCAGATATAGACATTTTTTAAAGGGGTCAGATTTGACCTGAGGACAACAGGAAGGTTAATGTCATCCATCCTTATGGTTCAAATGTGTTTTTTCAATGACTGCAGCAAACTTTCCTCTAACTAGGTCTCATAAAAAAGCACCACCCCTTTACCAAATCAGTCTTCTAATACTGTAGTCGTCTGATGCAACTCGGGATCCAACTTCTGCAAGAACCTCAGATTGTTGCGGCAAGGTGGGAGGAATGATAAGCTTTCACAGTCACGGAGCTGTAGCTCAAACCAGCCCTCCTGGATCATAGTCTCTCTTCTCTTTTTTGGGGTTCAGGGTGATCGTGTTGGCGTTACTGAGCCAATGGTCAGGTCAGAGTGCTTCCCCTTCCGGGACTGACCCGGTGCCGCCGGAGCTTCTCCCGGATGTACTTCTTTTTTCGGTCGGATGTCCGTTACCTTCCGCTTCCTTTGTGTTGCCGTTCTAAACCCTAGTGGATTTGTTTGGACAAGTCAGACCCTCCTCCACCGCACTGTGGAGGAAGGTCTAACAATGCCAAGACTAGGGTAGTGTAAGCATTTTAAATAAGAACACAAAAAAATACATTTTAAATCAGGCGGATTCTGGACACATTTTGCATGCCAAGACATTAAAATAATCAGATTCTATACGCCATGGCTAAGTTTAGATGCTAACAAACTTAAACGTGGCGGGGCAGCTGCTATTTTCCTCAAAACTATCTGCCATCCCTTTGATAACGACAAAAACCTTGGAGAAACAAAAAAAGGAACAACATTTGCAAGGGGAAAAAGCAACAAACTTAGAAAAAACAAACTTGGCGACTTATTTCATTCATTCTTTCATTCGAATTTCATTCATTAAAAAATCGCTGTTTGCCGCCATCGTGTCAATTCTCGTCTCTCGGACGACGATATATCGTCCTATAGATATTTTGTCCCACCCCTAAGACCGATGCTTCAGTAGAACCCACCGTAGTGTACTCATCCAACAACGCTGTGCCTCACACATGCATCACAGGAACACAAAAGATACGCTATGGGAAACTGCAGTTGGAGTGGTTGACAAAGCTAAAAATATTTAGCTTAGCAGTCTGTACTAAGGAAGGAAGAGAGACGCAGGGAAAGATGGATGAAGAGAGGGAAAGAGATTCAAGAAGAGAGGCAAGCTACATGAAAAGGGGATGGTGTGTGTGTGTGTGTGTGTGTGTGTGTGTGCAGTCACTGAAACTTCACTAATTAGCTTCCCCAACTATTCTCTAAGCGTGTAGTCTTACAGTTAAACAGCTTAAATGTTGACTTTAGTTTTCTCTTCAGTCATGCAACATCTCTTTTAATCCGTGTCTTTTTAGAGAGAAGTGTAAATGTTCCCCAACTGTGTGTGTGTGTGTGTGTGTGTGTGTGTGTGTAAGGGGCTTGTAGAGAGGAAAATCAAACCCACCCAGGGCTCTTCATACGTCACCGACCGCATCACAGATGTTCCCACAGACACTCAGTGTGGGTTGTGGGCCGAGGCGTGTGGAGAGCCAGTATGGCTTCAATTGGTTAGTTTTTGTGTGTGTGTGTGTGTGTGTGTGTGTGTTTGTGTGCACATTAAAATATGTAGGCTTGCTGTGTGCGTAAATGGAGAGACTTCAGAGGGATATTTTAAAGTATTCCTTTGAGTAGGAGCTGCAGATGAAGTGCGGAGAGGTGTTGCAGTGCTGCTTTTTAAGACACGTCTTAGGCTACATATTCATGAATATTTGACAGAAACTGAAACTTCCTGTCACTTCAGGGCCCTGGATATTGTTGATTCATATCATAAATATTTGAAACTGTTCAATAAGGCAAAGGAAGAAAAGAAATATACATGCCCTAAAATCTAGGTTTCTTGATTTAAAAAATAAAATGAAGTCACAGAAAAGGAGAACTCGTGTGGGTATGCCCCGTTCTGTTTCCACATGCATGGCAAAAGATTAAAATACTAAAATGAAATAGGGGAGTTGTTATTGATGGAAATTAAATGAAATTTAAATGCACAATTAAAACCTTCCTCTCCAAAACAGCGTGAGGTGAGAGTGCGCTCACAACCGCAGCCCTCACTGCCTCAAGCTTTTGAAGTGGTTAGAGAGAGAGAGAGAGAGAGAGAGAGAGAGAGAGAGAGAGAGAGAGAGAGAGAGAGAGAGAGAGAGAGAGAGAGAGAGATCTTGGTCCATGCCTTGTGTCTTGTTTACTTGTACATCACAGCGACTGCTTCTACAGGATAGAAATCCCCTCCAGTTACCCTGAGACCAGCTGGGCTGGAGCACGACTTCTCTCTCAGCCAATTAGGGTCACCAAAGCTTTGATGGTTCTATGTCTGATTTGGTTATATATGATTGTTCTCATGGGCTGATATCACTCCCCCAGACCCCCCCCCCCCTCCCCTCCCCTCCCAACCACACACACAAACACACACTGCCCCACACAACTGTTGTTTTGCAGTAAGCCGTCCCACAAAATAGTTCCAACGTCCCTGTGAGTAATGGATTCAAATGTGAAAAACATGTCTTTTTGTGTTTTTGCACATTGATGACCTTAGTACCACGTATTCGGTTCATTGGCTCTCTGTATGTTAAAAAGTTAAAATGTCTCCCATTGATGCGGCAGCAAAACAATTATGGCAATAAACAATTATTAAAACAATTATGACCCATTTTCAGAAAGTTCCTGTAGAAGAAATTTGGGTTTCTTGCAACTAAATTGTCACAAACAAAATAACTTGGGTAGTTCCATATAACCTTTTATTTTTTACAGGTGAAATAATTGATCAGTTCATTACTTTCATTAAATTTGGGTGTTTTGTTCAATTTTATAGCATTTGATTTTTTTTTTCTTATAAAATAAAGTTGAAAAAGCTTCAAAAGCCCAGAAAAAAAAGTGACTACAACATTAGGGGAAAGTGACAAAAGTGTCGAAAAAGACCCCCCAAAAAGATTTTTTACCCAGAAAACCAAGAAGTTGCATGGTCGGCAGGAAGAACAACACAGGAGTTAAGGAAACGTCATGTTTCCATCAATCATTGATGAAATGTAGGCTACATGGAATCTGATGTGAATCATCCTCCTGAACAGTCTATCCACCTCACTTCTGAAATTACAGCTACACTCCTGATGACATTTATTTTTCTTGTTAATATATATTTTTTTAAAAAGTGTTGATGGGTTTTTAACACTGTTTTTGAGCGTCACAGATGTTTCTGTTTAAGCTCCAAATGGTCCCTTAAGTCAGTAGTGCGCAATTAAGTCTCTCATCCATCCCCTCCCCGCCTCACATTATCGTTTTCTTTGAGCATCTGGGGCCCGTGAAACGCTTAGTGACCCCTGGACAATAGCATGAGTGCCTGTGTGACTCACTCCCAGCTACTTAACGCGGGACTTTCCCCCTCGTGTATCCATCTCTCGAGCTCCTGGTGTAGGGACGTGTTTGGCCTCTGATGCGTCCCGGTGGAATGTTGTCCTTGGCAGCGCGGGGGCGCGCCTCCGTCTCCGTCCAGATTCACACAGATGCTCCTGCGCGCTCCCCTCCGCACGCCCACTCTCTCGCCTACTGCTCTGCCAAGCGGCGTGGCATCTCGAGACGCCCACGGCATTCCCGACTCCGCTGTCACTTCCTCTCGTGTGCTATCTTTCAATTAAACTGACACCTCAAATATTTGTACTTTGCAGCTTTTGACGCGTGAGTGGCACTGGCAAGTTGCTCCAGACGGGTCCAAGATCAGGTCCCGTAGTCATGTTGTCCTCGGGTCAAACTGACCCGTTTTCCTATATCAATGTTCTTTTTAATTCCCCAAAATAACATGATTGATTCCACACAACGCTCTTTGCCAAGTACAAATCTCTACTTTCATTAATTTTGGGGCGTCTTATTCAATTTTATAGCATTGTAAAACAAATGGAAGTGTTTTTGAAATAGTATTGAGTAAAAGTTGACATATTCCAGTCTGTGATTATCATCAACATCCATTCCTTTAATTTTAGTCTCAATAATTCCTAATTTCTGCTTTTCTAACTCAAACATTAGGTATAATTTCCTATAAATGAGGTTTATTGACCATAAATTCCAAAAATAACTGTAAAACTAAAGTTAATAAGTTAGTATTACGTAGTGTTGAAAACGTCAAAAAAGGGACAAAAATGTAAGAAAAAGTAATTTTTTTTAATAAAAACCATCATTAAAAGTGTTGATTTTTAATATTGACAGGAAGAACAGAAGAGTTAACTTCAAGCAATCACAATCGTCGTGGGCGGGGCTAAGCGCCGGACGGAGCCACGGTGCCGCTGCTAAATAGCCTCCGGAAGAAAGTTGTTTTGGTGGAACGTGTGTACGTTCAGAAGTAGTTTTAGTCGTCAACAGAGAACTCTGATTGGACAGATAGTCTAGCTAGCTGTCTGGATTTACCCTGCAGAGATCTGAGGACCAGGTAACCATAGTCCTCAGATTGGACAGATAGTCTAGCTAGCTGTCTGGATTTACCCTGCAGAGATCTGAGGACCAGGTAACCATAGTCCTCAGATTGGACAGATAGTCTAGCTAGCTGTCTGGATTTACCCTGCAGAGACCTGAGGACCAGGTAACCATAGTCCTCAGATTGGACAGATAGTCTAGCTAGCTGTCTGGATTTACCCTGCAGAGACCTGAGGACCAGGTAACCATAGTCCTCAGATTGGACAGATAGTCTAGCTAGCTGTCTGGATTTACCCTGCAGAGACCTGAGGACCAGGTAACCATAGTCCTCAGAAGTCAGCCGCAGGTTAGAGTGCCAACACAGAGACAGAGGACGGGGACAGACATGCGTTCTTAATTGTGACATAAGGCGAAATTTCCAGCAGCTACGGAGCAACACCAGAAGTGGAATGTAGATGTAGACTTGATCCGGACTACATCTCAAGTACTGGACAGACTGCCATGAATGTCTCTTACAGACACTCATGGTTGCCAAATGGTTCTGACTTGGCGACCCCCTGACTTTTCTTCTGGTGGATTCCATCCATCCATTCATCCATCCATCTTCCATCCATCATCCATCCATCCATCTTCCTCCGCTTATCTGGTAACGGGTCGTGGGGGCAATCTGGTTGATTCTAGTTTTTGTTATTAAATGTCTCAACTATTGGACGATCCCGAAAGTGGGACGTTGTGGATATAGACTTTATTATCCCTTGTGTTGTCTTTACAGGTCAAAACTGAAAATGAGTGTCTGACAACATTATGGACTAAAGTTAACTCATTATTTACTTAGCAAATTCAGATTATTTAAAAAACAGATCTATAACCCAACAACTAAATGATGACGTATTATTATAGATTAAGCTACAGTTATCTTGACTTTCACCAGCTGCAGCGGTGGAGATGCTTACACATTAATGCATTAAAAGCCTGTTTAACCCTCATGTTGTCCTCATGTTGTCCCCATGTTGTCCTCATGTTGTCCTCATGTTGTCCCCATGTTGTCCTATATCAATGTTCTTTTTAATTCCCCAAAATAACATGATTGATTCCACCCAACGCTCTTTGCCAAGTACAAATCTCTACTTTCATTAATTTTGGGGCGTCTTATTCAATTTTATAGCATTGTAAAACAAATGGAAGTGTTTTTGAAATAGTATTGAGTAAAAGTTGACATATTCCAGTCTGTGATTATCATCAACATCCATTCCTTTAATTTTAGTCTCAATAATTCTTAATTTCTGCTTTTCTAACTCAAACATTAGGTATAATTTCCTATAAATGAGGTTTATTGACCATAAATTCCAAAAATAACTGTAAAACTAAAGTTAATAAGTTAGTGTTACGTAGTGTTAAACATAAAAAAGCGTTAAGTGTTGGAAATTGGGACAAAATCATAAAAAAAGTTAAAAACATTGATAAAAAGCATCAACAAAAGTGTTGACTTTCACTTTTAATGGGAAGACAACACAAGGGTTAAACTCCATGTTTTTTCTGAAATTAGTCATTTTGCATAATTAATACTTTGACTTATGAGTATAATTTCATGCTTTTTCTTTTGTACTTTCATTTAAGTCACATTTTGACTGCAGGGCTTTCACTTGAGTATTTCTACCCTGTGCTTTTTTAATGATCGCAAACGCCACATCACTGAGAGATTTTCAATCCACTTCCTGTTGTCCTTTAGCAACCCAGACCACTTTCCATCCATCTACCTGATAACAACGTTGCCCTTTGCTCCGTTTGTGTGCGCGACAGGTTCAAAAGTAAGAAGAAGGAAACTCCGCGGACTTTATCGATACAACAGATGGAGGGAGATGAAACTAGTTCGCATTACCTGGGCGGAGGTTCCCAGAAATCCTCCCATGTGACGGAGCATGCACCAACATGCCCGTATATGGACAGGCCCGTGCGTAAAGGAAAGGGCGGGCTACGTACTGTGCGTAAAAACACTGAAACCAGAAAGTGCTTGTATAAGGGTTCCTTACTGGGAGCTATGGCAACGCTTGTGGTAACAATGAGTGGAAGAACCCCCCCCCCCCACACACACACACACACACACACCCACCCTACTGTTTTATGTATGCAGGATATATGTTTTCTTTCTTTTTTTCGATATATGTTTTTCATTTTATATTTTTCCTTCATATATATATAGCACATTACTGTATTTAGTTTTCTATAGCTTATTGTTTGCCTTTGTCTCACTTTTGCATCATTCAGAATGTATTAATATACTGTACAGCCTATATATATATATATATATGTTTACACTTATCGCACCGTGGATCGTTCAAATCCTCTGGCTGTCTGGCACAATAAAGTTGATTTGACTTTTCTATCTTAAATGACAAAACAAAACACTCAAGTCCATTTCCGTTTCATTTGAAGACACTTTACTTAAATACACATCACAAATAAAAAAAAGAAGACATAGGCTAAGTGTAAACATTGGACATCATGAGTTTATCCGGATCAACCGGACAAAACTACAAATAATTTACATAACGAATAATAAATGCAGCTTTGCATGACAATATCGGTTGCAAACAAACAAAAAACGTACAAAGAAATACAATAATCATTCCCATGTTCTACCATTTAGTAAACCCGACTCGTGTGTGTGTGTGTGAGAGAGTGTCTGCTCGGTTTGGATGCTGCCCTGGTGTCAAGGGGAGTTGAAAGGTCCTTTTGAGCGATGTCCAGCATCCGGAAAGTACCATTTCAATAGTCTTTTATTCAGCCTAAAATGTAGCCTAACGAGTTGTCTACACACACCGCCCTCGGGCCTGTGTAGTATCTCAGACATGCAGAACATGACTCCAGTGTTATTACTAGTGTATTGTCTGAATAGTCTCTCTGTGTTGTGTTTAAAATGCCTCCAACTTGCTTGTAAGCATGAGCTGACAGCCGCTGCTCACGTGCGTCAGGACTTTCTGTTTGAGCTGCGCGACCTGGTCCCGGAGCACCGACGCCGTGCTGGAGAGGCCCGCGTTGTCGCTTTTCAGGCCCTTCACTTTGTCCTCTAGCCGGGCGATGCGCTCCAGCTTGCGCCGCCGGCACTTGGTCGCCGCGAGCCGGTTGCGCAGCCGCTTGCGCTCCGCCTTGATGCGCTCCTGGGTCTCCAGGTCGATGGGAGACATCGGCGGCGAGCCGTCGCTGCTCAGCAGGTCCGGCACGATCTGGGGCTCCTCTTTCAGGGCGACGAGCCGCTGCGGGTGGAGCCCGGAGCCGGGGAGGGAGTGCTGGAAGGGGTGCGAGGAGCTCTGCTGGTGTTGGGCTTGTTGTTGTTGTTGTTGGTGCGGCGGCAGGTAGCTGATGGTGGCGGTGGGGTAGCTGGATGCGGAAGAGAGGCTCGTGTTCGGGCAGTAGGCGTTCAGTGTTGTGTAGATGGGAGGCTCCGGCTGCAGGGACGAGCCGAAGACGCTAGAGGCCGCCGCCGAACACGTAACCCCCCCGGCTCCGATGGACACGTTCGGTGGCGGCATCTGGTTCATCTTGTGCAGCTCGTCCAGGGCTTTCACGAACCCCTCCGCAAAGCCTTCCTGCTCGTCCGTGATGCCCCGGTTGTAGAAGTACTGGCCCGGGGTGGGAGTGGTGATTACGCCGTTGCTGTTCTGGATGATGAGCCTCTCCAGCTCGGGGGACGCGAGCTTCAGGGAGCCCTGCGCGTCCTGGTGGTGGTGGTGGTGGTTGTGGTGGTGCCCGCCCCCGGCCCCCTGGTACGGCTCTATCTCGGCTCTCAGCTGGGATTTCAAGCTGCGATAGGGCTCCGTCAAGTTCAAATTCATGTTCGGCTTCAGCAGTTTGTAGTCGTGCATCGCTGCATCTGAGTGGCCGTACGCCGACAGAAAGGAGTCGTCATGATAAAAAGGTTGTTCCATCTTTGTAGACATGAAAGTCGGATAGGAAAACCCAGCTGCTGACAGAAGCAGTCTCTCTCTCTCTTTCTCTCTCTCTAGAGAATCAACAAATGTCAGTGTCAGCAGAGAGCATGCATTAAAGCGTCCCCAAAATATAAAAATTACAAATCTCTCCCCAAAAGAGAGTGCAAGTCCAAAAGGTCCAACCTTCTGCAGCTCAGTGACAGCAGTTAAGTCTTTTCCCAGCGTGGTTTTGCTGTGTTTTCTTTCCCAATCCCGTGCGTAAAGGGGGGAAACTTCTAACTCTTGACTTCCCTAGAAGCTTCTAGTCTCCGCGCTTGCTCTAGCTGAGGTGTGTTCAGACGGCTCAGTACCGTGCCTTTTTATAGCAGCAATACACACGCGCTCGCTGCCAAGGCATTGCAGCGCTGTCATTGGCCAGGCACCTCAGTCTAGCCACGCCCAGCACACGTGACGTCATGTGACGCTAATGCCGGGAAGAGGCGACTGTAAACAAGCCTGTAGGCACGAGAGCGAGGAGGCATCGCAGCGGAGAGCAGCGTCAGAAATACGCGAGCGCACTTTATTTACTGCAGCCTTTTAAGCTCCTTTTTATAAGTTAAATAATGCTCGTTGGATGAGCGAAGAGGTGAGATAACTCTGTTGGATCAAATCAGAGCTTTTAATTCATTCAGTCATGTTGTTACATCGCCAGAGATGCCCTTATTTTTAGGCAATTACTTATGTTTTTCTAATGGAGTGTTGCATTTAATACGGATCAGATGATCTGCAGCCGGATATCGGCCCCATTAGATATGAATTAAAGCCGTTGTAGGCTAAAAACGCCGGACTTCTGTGCTGTTTGTTATGATCCATCCTGTGGAGGAAGTCCTCAGGCCTTATATGGGCAAGGTGACGTACCGGTTCCTCTCCGGGAGAACCGGGAAGCCAAGCCCTCCCGGGCCTCATTCCAGCAGCAGTCCAGCTCCTTTATTAACCCCATCCATGTGTGTGAGAGAGTTTTAGGGACTTTCTGTGTCAGCAGGGTGGAAAGTGAGCTTAGACATCTCAGACACATCCATCTGTGTGAAAACAAACCATGTTGGGAAATAGCCTGTGTTTTTTTTTTTATTATATATTTTAGGACAGCCCACATTAATCTAGATCTCTGTTAATGTGCCAGTTGTAGCCAGCTGGCTTCTTTTTTAGCTTTAGTCCTTTTGGAGAGATGTTTTGAGACCAAAGCAACAGGAAACAGCACTATGAATTTGAACTTATTGCACCGTGGGTCTGAGAGAAATTATTAGTATTATCGATTCCTTTTTATGTCTGGCATATTGAACCGAGGGTTAGGCAGAATTGACAATAAGGTTGACTTGGCAGGTTAAACTTACCAGACAGAAGACAAAGAAACATGCAGAGCAGCAATGAGACCAAAATAAATTTAAAAAAGTTGCAGTACAAGTTAATAAAAGGGTTAAAGAACAAGTGAATATTTCTAGGCCGTGCAGATCTGACTATATCTGACAACAGGCAATTAAAAGTGCCATAGATCAGCCTTATAAAACTAACTTTCTGTCATATTTGCTGAAACGGACCCTATGTTCGAGTAGAACTACACGAAGCAGGTCATTTAAAAATAAATCCGTCTCCTCTGGTGCCACATACAGTGGCTTGCAAAAATCCAACGCTCCCTGTTAAGATGCACCAATCAGGGCCAATCACTGCTCATGCACATGCATTACATAGTGTCCTCCCCTCCCCCGCGCACAAGCTGCAGATAGATTTAATACTCCAGGTTTGTGAAGTAGCCCTGCTTCGATCGTGAAAAGGAAGCCGAGGTTTGTGCAGCACCAGCCGAGCCGATTATCTCAAGCAGGAAGATTCATGTTCAGTTATTTAGCCGTTTGATCGGAAAAGCCCACTTCTTTAAAATAAGGGAGAATAATTGCGGTGCCTTTCCTTTTCAAAACAAAAAAGAAGAAAAAAAAATGTGATTCCTCGAGCACGTGCGCCAGTTTCAGTTCAGAAGGGAACCTTTGTCTCCGGGTTGTAATTCTTCCGACGCCCAGACAAACAGCACTGCCTCCATCCCATCGTCCTCCTGCACAGACAAAACGAGTCAGGCAGGATGCTTTGCTTCGGCGGGCGCTATAATCCTCTGGCTGCACCTGACGGACGGTCCTGTAAAAAAAGAAAATTGCATATTTAACTTATTTTAATTTACAGATGTGAATACATAAAATACTGTAAATGGATGTACGGTACCTTTACTGTGAAAATAATTCCCAGTAACTTGCTGCTAATTGTTGCCAGTAAGTTACTGTAAATTTTACGTTAAATTTGTTAGTGAATATATTATATAAAATGAAGATGCATATTAAACTGGAACTACAATAACGTTTGGGCGGCCTAAAGCCTTCATACACACCTTTTTAATTAATTAAATTATTAAATTAAATTGTATTTATAGTATCAAATCATAACAAAATGAACAATGGCAATTATAGTCACAGTAAAGATAATGGACAGTGAATAGCGAGACATGAGGTTCTGATATCAAGAGCCAGACTAAAGCTTTCAATTGCATGCAGTCTATTTAAGATGAGGACAGCACAAACTAATACATCACATGATTGGACACGAGTTATAAATGCCAGAATTAGCTGACAATCTATTTTTAGTGCATAGAATATTAAGTTATTGAAATAAGTGTTAGTAAATAAAAATGTATCGCAAAAAAAAGAAAATTGTTTGCATGCTTTTATAAATGATGGTTTTAATGTTAAAGATACATATGGCACAGTGACTCATTAGGATGAACTCGTTTTTTCACAAAAACTTTAATAATTACTGTTGGATTCATGTCATAAGACATATTTTAACTTTTAAAAAAACAACTACATAACAAAATTGAGCCCAGCTCACTGCCAAATTAAACAAGAATATCATATTGGAGTGGCAGAAGTGCAGCCCCTCCTTTGGTTATTTAACCCTTGCCATTCATATCTGTCTGCAGAAAACAGCTGGATCTATCTTTCAACAGCGTTTCCCTTCGGCAGTGAACACCCACAACTACCCTAGAACAACATGCACTTGTTGTATACACAGAGATCTTTGCTCAGATACGCTCTGTTCACGCCTCAGGGGAAAACTCCTGTTGGGATAGAAGTCACTCAACATCTTTTTCAACCTTCCTGTTGTCCTCGGGTCAAATTTGACCCGTTTACAATAGCTTTCTTTATCAGAACTATGACAAAAGAACGTTGAAAAAAAGTGACAAGTGTTGAAAAAAAACTACTAAAACGCAGGAAAAGTGACCATAAAAATCAGAAAAAGTGAATCAATCAAAAACATTGTAAAAAGCAACAAAATAATTGTTTAAAAAATTGAAGTGTATATATACCGTATGTCCCCCTTGTGTCTCATTCAGTTGGGTCAGTTACTTTAGCTCACATCCTGTTTTGTTGTTGCTATTTAGAGTACAGTTATATTTTGTTGACCCTTTTTTCATAAGCCTAGATATTCTTGGTTCACTGGGGCCCGGGTATCGACTGTGCGAGGACTATTGAGACTGAAGGAGTTGTTATATTGTTCAACCCTCCTGTTGTCCTTTTAAAAATGTCTTTTTGACCAAATTACCACAAATAAGGATGGATTCCATACAACGCTCTTTGCAAATACAATCGATCACTTTCATTGAAAATTGAAATGGTTTCAAATCAGCATCCTGACCAAACTCATCCACCCAACATGCGTTCCTCTGATCTTAACTATTAGTCCAAATAATTCATCATTTCTGCTCAAATATTAAGTATGATTCTATACAAATGAGGGTCCATTCACCGTGGATTCCAAAAAGTAAAACTGGTGGTAGTGATGCGTTGAAAATGTCAAATGTCAAAAAAAGAGTAAAAAAAAAGTGTTGACCTTTTTGACCTGGGAGGACAACACAAGGGTTAACCTTTTCTTTTTCAATGAAGACTCCCGTCCTCACGTCCCCACTACGGGGTCCCTGACTCGACACAAGGGTTAACCTTTTCTTTTTCAATGAAGACTCCCGTCCTCACGTCCCCACTACGGGGTCCCTGACTCGTCACAGAAAGGAGACTACATCTGTTGACTGTCTTGAGACTTCCTTGGATCAGGGAGGCTCCAAAATCATGTTTGCAGCTGTTGCCATGGTCCCGCTACACGTCCTGCGGTGCCATGTTACATCCTGCTACGTCCTGCTGTGCCCTGCT
Source organism: Etheostoma nigrum (assembly GCA_029931835.1). Classification (NCBI taxonomy): domain Eukaryota; kingdom Metazoa; phylum Chordata; class Actinopteri; order Perciformes; family Percidae; genus Etheostoma; species Etheostoma nigrum. The sequence goes on from CM057251.1 coordinate 25,481,538, forward strand.
ACGTCCTGCGGTGCTCTGCTACGTCCTGCTGCGTGCTCTGCTACGTCCTGCGATGCCCTGCTACGTCCTGCGATGCCCTGCTACGTCCTGCGATGCCATGTTACGTCCTGCTACGTCTTGCGATGCCCTGCTACGTCCTGCTATGTCCTGCGGTGTCCTGCTACGTCCTGCGGTGCTCTGCTACGTCCTGCTACGCTCTGCTACGTCCTGCGATGCCCTGCTACGTCCTGCGGTGTCCTGCTACGTCCTGCGGTGCTCTGCTACGTCCTGCTACGCTCTGCTACGTCCTGCGATGCCCTGCTACGTCCTGCGGTGCTCTGCTACATCCTGCTACGCTCTGCGGTGCCCTGCTACGTCCTGCTACGTCCTGCTACGTCCTGCGGTGTCCTGCTACGTCCTGCGGTGCTCTGCTACGTCCTGCTACGTCCTGCTACGTCCTGCTACGTCCTGCGATGCCCTGCTACGTCCTGCGATGCCATGTTACGTCCTGCTACGTCCTGCGATGCCCTGCTACGTCCTGCGGTGCCCTGCTACGTCCTGCTACGTCCTGCTACGTCCTGCTACGCTGTGCGGTGTCCTGCTACGTCCTGCGATGCCCTGCTACGTCCTGCGATGCCCTGCTACGTCCTGCGGTGCTCTGCTACGTCCTGCTACGCTCTGCGGTGCCCTGCTACGCTCTGCGGTGCCCTGCTACGTCCTGCTACGTCCTGCGATGCCTTGCTACGCTGTGCGGTGCCCTGCTACGTCCTGCTACGTCCTGCGATGCCCTGCTACGCTGTGCGGTGTCCTGCTACGCTCTGCTACGTCCTGCTACGTCCTGCTACGCTCTGCGGTGCCTTGCTACGTCCTGCTACGTCTTGCTACGCTCTGCGGTGCCCTGCTACGTCCTGCTACGTCCTGCGGTGCCCTGCTACGTCCTGCTACGTCCTGCGGTGCTCTGCTACGTCCTGCTACGTCCTGCGATGCCCTGCTACGTCCTGCGGTGCTCTGCTACGTCCTGCTACGCTCTGCGGTGCCCTGCTACGTCCTGCTACGTCCTGCGATGCCCTGCTACGTCCTGCGATGCCCTGCTACGTCCTGCGGTGCTCTGCTACGTCCTGCTACGCTCTGCGGTGCCCTGCTACGTCCTGCTACGTCCTGCGATGCCCTGCTACGCTGTGCGGTGCCCTGCTACGTCCTGCTACGTCCTGCGATGTCCTGCTACGCTGTGCGGTGTCCTGCTACGCTCTGCTACGTCTTGCTACGCTCTGCGGTGCCCTGCTACGTCCTGCTACGTCCTGCGGTGCCCTGCTACGTCCTGCTACGTCCTGCGGTGCTCTGCTACGTCCTGCTACGTCCTGCGATGCCCTGCTACGTCCTACGATGCCATGTTACGTCCTGCTACGTCCTGCGATGCCCTGCTACGTCCTGCGGTGCCCTGCTACATCCTGCTACGTCCTGCGATGCCCTGCTACGCTGTGCGGTGTCCTGCTACGTCTTGCGATGCCCTGCTACGTCCTGCGATGCCCTGCTACGTCCTGCGGTGCTCTGCTACGTCCTGCTACGCTCTGCGGTGCCCTGCTACGTCCTGCGATGCCCTGCTACGCTGTGCGGTGCCCTGCTACGTCCTGCTACGTCCTGCGATGCCCTGCTACGCTGTGCGGTGTCCTGCTACGTCCTGCTACGCTCTGCTACGTCCTGCTACGTCCTGCTACGCTCTGCGGTGCCTTGCTACGTCCTGCTACGTCTTGCTACGCTCTGCGGTGCCCTGCTACGTCCTGCTACGTCTTGCTACGCTCTGCGGTGCCCTGCTACGTCCTGCGGTGCCCTGCTACGTTCTGCTGTGCCCTGTAATGCCGCACAGTGCCCTGCTATGCCATGAACTACTACAAAGAAACTACAAACTACTATTGTTTGTGACTGTTATTGCCACTCTTCATTCTAACCCCAACCGGTCGTCAGACACCGCCTACCAAGAGCCTGGGCCTGGGTCTGGGTCTGGGTCTAGGTCTGGGTCTGGGCCTGGGCCTGGGTCTGGGTCTGGGTCTGTCCCAGGTTTCTGCCTAAAAGGAAGTTTTTCCTCGCCACTGTCGCACTGTTGCTTGCTCTGGAGGAAACTACTAGACCTGTTGGGTCCTTGTAAGTTATGGAGTGTGGTCTAGACCTGCTCTATCTGTAAAGTGTCTCGAGATAACTCTTGTTATGAAGTGATACTACAATTAAAATTGAATTGAATTGAAGTTGGCCTGAAAAAAAATTCCCCACTATTTTGGGTCTCCATGCCGGATCTTAATGCCCTCATGTCGGGTAATTCTCAGGTATTCAGATGGACTATTTTTATTCTATGCCTTTTTGTCAGTATCCATGGGAATATGCAAACAACAGTTCCTGGCAGTGTTATGCCTCTGCTTTGCCACCTCCCTTATAAATTCTGTTCTCTGTGCAGCTGCCTGCTTCTGCCGCTGCTCTGCTTTACATTTTCTATTCAGCGGTTAGAGGTTAACCACAGTGCCAGTGACATTTCTGGCAACGCACAACAGTATAGGGTCCAGAGTGGTTCGTGTTTACGGGAACACTCATGAGTTGGCACCGTGCCATGCTGCCAAATGTTAGTCAAAAACACCCCGTGTTACCCAACCAGTGGGAGAGGCAAATGTGTGAACGTTTAGACCGATGCACGGTGTGTCAAAGATTAATATGCAGTATTGGGTGTTTTTTTTTTGTCCTGCGCAATCTCTGTTAATCACACCATCCATTTTAAACAGCATTGCTGTGTGTTTTGGGGTCCAGATTCAGCTCTCATAAAAAAAAAACCACCAACAACGTGGTGATTTGTTAAACACTTTGGTTTGCAGGTTTCTGCTTTTGCACATAAAAAAATGTCTCCGGTGTCTTAGTCACATCTTGATTAGTCACATCTCTGTTTGGATTTAGAGTTCTTCTGGGTACTCCGTTATATACACTCCGTCCTCTGAGTTCTGCTTTTGTTGTTTTCTACAGAAGCCCAAAAAACTGCACAAGCCTTTTGTGTTGATGTTGTTTTTGGGAAAAACGCTCAAAGAGTTCCAAGGAAGGACGAGGTGTTTGGCAACAGTCTCTGTTTTAACAGTCCGGATCACGTGGACCAGTGCCAAAACCTACGGAGCGTTACCCGCTCGTGTGTCCTGGGTGAGTTTGGTGAAAGGCAAGGCCTCTGTGTGTGTGTGTGTGTGTGTGTGTGTGTGTGTGTGTGTGTGTGTGTGTGTGTGTGCACTATGACTTTGGGTGGAGTATTTATTTGCTGGAAGGGAGAAGATAAGAAAGATTCTGTGGAATAGTTTTATTATTATTTTTTAATCTTTTCTTCTCCTTCCTCTCATGTGCTGCACAATATATGTATTTCATAAATGATGTACAATTAACTTAAAGGCATGGGTTAGGTTGGGAACCGGAGGGTCGCTGGTTCAATCCCTGTACGGACCAAAAGGGTGGTGGTGGACTGGTAGCTGGAGAGGGGCCAGTTCACCTCCTGGGCACCTCATGGTGCTCTTGAGCAAGGAACCCGGGCCCCCCCCCCACTCTGACATCTCTCCATTAGGGCATGTATAGGTACTGAGCATGTGTGTGTGTGTGTGTAATTCAGGCCTGTGTGTAATAACAACAGAGTGTAAATTGTAATTTCCCCTTGCCTTTATACTAATAAAGTATACATTATTATTATAGAGCTGCAAAGATATCGCACTATTAGACGACCGGTAAATAACCGCCCTGAAAGAGAGTAAAGATGCAGTTTCAGACAATCTTTAATATACTCCATTCTATTAAAAAACAACGTATGAGCATTTTCATTTCTTATGTGTTAGTTAACAGAATATCTTTAGGTTTTGGGGTGCAAAATAAGGAAATGTGTTGACATTACATTAGGCTTGAGTAAATTACGATAGGAATGTTGTGTTGTGTTATTATAGCCGATTTCTATCAAGTAGTGTCGCTTTGCCGGACCCTCCTCCACAGCACCGCGGAGGAGGGTCCGGCTATGTCACACAGAATTTCTGGAAGGGGGCAAAACATGCTCTGGTTTATCGGCATTTCTTTAAACCAATCACAATCGTCTTGGGCAGGGCTAAGCACCGGACAGAGCCACGGTGACACTTGTTTTGGGGGAACATGTGGGCGTTCAAAAGTAGTTTTAGTCGTGCAACAGAGAACTCTGATTGGACAGATAGACTAGCTAGCTGTCTGGATTTACCCTGCAGAGATCTGAGGACCAGGTAATCATAGTCCTCAGATTGGACAGATAGTCTAGCTAGCTGTCTGGATTTACCCTGCAGAGACCTGAGGACCAGGTAACCATAGTCCTCAGATTGGACAGATAGTCTAGCTAGCTGTCTGGATTTACCCTGCAGAGATCTGAGGACCAGGTAACCATAGTCCTCAGATTGGACAGATAGTCTAGCTAGCTGTCTGGATTTACCCTGCAGAGACCTGAGGACCAGGTAACCATAGTCCTCAGATTGGGCAGATAGTCTAGCTAGCTGTCTGGATTTACCCTGCAGAGACCTGAGGACCAGGTAACCATAGTCCTCAGATTGGACAGATAGTCTAGCTAGCTGTCTGGATTTACCCTGCAGAGACCTGAGGACCAGGTAACCATAGTCCTCAGATTGGACAGATAGTCTAGCTAGCTGTCTGGATTTACCCTGCAGAGACCTGAGGACCAGGTAACCATAGTCCTCAGATTGGACAGATAGTCTAGCTAGCTGTCTGGATTTACCCTGCAGAGACCTGAGGACCAGGTAACCATAGTCCTCAGAAATCAGCCGCAGGTTAGAGTGCCAACACAAAACACTGTTTTAATAATGGATGAATCATTTTAGTAATTTATTTAAAAACTCCAGCTTTTTAAATGTGAATGTTTTCTGTTGTCTTCTCTCCTCTGTGACAGTGAACTGAATATCTTTGAGTTGTGGACAAAACGAGACACTTGAGGACGTCGTTTGTGAGTGTGAAAGAGATGAAGAAGCACTCTTTTATTTTTTTTGTTTTTTTCAAATACAAAATCACCAATTCCTAAACACAGGGAAATCCCCTTAAATTCTTCCCCCTATAGAGTCTGTCTTTTAACAGAGCAGGCTTTCACAATAAGGTGCTTAAGTTGGGGATTAAACTACCCCCCCCCCCCCCCAAACCGTCCCATTGTGCCTCCTCGCCACCTCTGCACAACTCTGCTTTTGTCCGAGCCGTTGTCGTCTGTGGGGGAATGTAACTAAGTACATGTACTCAATCGCTGTACTTAAAAGCAAATTTATGGTACTTGTACTTTACTTGAGTCTTTTCTTTCATGCCACTTTCTATTTCTAATCAGCTAATCATGTACTAAATATTATATAATATACTATTTTATACAGTATATAATAGTACTGTAATTTTGTAATGTGGTACTGTTTATATTTGTATTTATGTATACTGTATATGTGTGTATATACTGTATGTACGTATATGTATAATATGTAGTTTTATGTTTAATGTGTATATGTATGTATATGTATAATATGTATGTATACTGTATGTATAATATGTATATGTATAATATGTATGTATATGTATAATATGTATATGTATAATATGTATATGTAGAGTGTGCATATGTACATGTATAGTATGTATATGTATACATGTATAGTATGTATATACTGTATATGCATACTGTATAGTATGTATGTATACTGTATAGTATGTATGTATACTGTATAGTATGTATATGTATGTATATATGTACAGTATGTATATATTTACATGTATATATAGTACATTTGTGTATACACATAGATGTGGTGGAAATACAAGAAGATAAACTGAAAAATAGCAGTTTATATGTAATATAACATATTTTCATTATAAATGAAATCACCCAACAATAAGCTGAAACGATTAAACTCGGTTGATTTTGGTTTGATTCTTTCCAGTTTCTAAAATGTGAGCATTTTTCTGTATTGAGTACTTTTAATACACTTTCCTGGAGATACTTACTTTACTTTTACTTAAGTAACATTTTTAATACCTGACCTTTTACTTAGTTATGTATTTTAACAGTGTGGTATCAGTACTTTTATTTTTTTTAATTATTTATTAGTTCTTGAGTAAAGGATCGGAAGCCTTCGTCCACCGCTGGCCGGGGCCGATCAGAGGCCAAAGCCCCGGGCTCGCTCCTCACGTCAGAGTCTTTCCCCTGACCTTTCCAACTCCTCCAAACACCCGCTCAGCAGAAAAGCGTCGGCGTGTGCAGGGCAAGAGAAAGACGGGCTCAGTCAAACGAAGTTTGTTTGTAAAGTGCCGTCCTGACAGAGTGGCTGACTCCTTGGTTTGGACATAATGGGGCCTCTCACTCACAGCGTTGCTGTTCTTCTTGGTGACAGTGGTCACTGTATTACCAGGTCTATTATTAGAGCGATCCATCATCGTTTACATCATCATCAGCATCCTCGTCAACCTCACATGATGGCCCGATGGTGTTTTCCACCACTACGCTCTATTAAAGGGTAACTTTGGTTTTGGTTTTCAACCTGGACCCTATTTTCCGATGTTTTTGTGTCCTAAGTCACTGATGGGGGTGGGATAGGGGGGCAATAATGTCTGTAGATTTTTAGCTTTATGTATCTGTATTTCATACTGTAAATACTTTATCTGTATTTTATTGTCATATACCTGCCCAGGCATACGGGCAGAAACTACCAATTTGACACAACCTGGCACACATCTATTAATGTTTTTTTGTGCACTGTCCCTGTTCAAATAAATAAATTACAATTACAATAAGTTACTGATGGGAAAAACAATCTTTGACATTGGTTCAGTAATAAGTAGAGATGTTCCAATTACAATACCAGTATCACTAAAACCTCCAGTACTGCCTAAAATGCTGGTATCAGCAAGTACTTTAGTTTACACACTGATCCGATACCACGTAATTTAGACTCAAAGAAAATCTATTTTAAAGGAGTTTATTAATGTGTTTTTTTTCCCGTTATGAGTGACTGTCAAACTGGGTAATAATAAAGTTCTGTGGCGTTTATTGTTTGCTCAAAGTGTTTAACTTGAGCCAGGATGTACAAAAAAGATAAAAAATCTTATCGCATCCATAAAGGGATAGTAGCATAGAGCTGTGTAGCCCGATCTGGGTAACCCAGCCCGATCTGGGTAACCCAGCCCGATCTGGGTAACCCAGCCCGATCTGGGTAAATCAGCCCGATCTGGGTAAACCAGCCCAATCTGGGTAACCCAGCCCAGATTAATCTGAGAAGCCATCATTGCAGACACTACTAGCAGGTGATTGGGTGGACCATCGGTCTATAACTCCCACCATTGTTGTTTTTGTACAGTCATGGCCGTCACACCCACACACACCCTAGAACAGCGAATTTTCGCAATTAATAGAATAATACAATTCATCGGACTCAGTGTGCAAGGTTTAAATCTTGTTTTGTTTTTTACTTTTTAAATGAGACTTATTAACATCATGTCACTGGACTGGGATTCTAAACAATGCCTGGCTTAACAGCAGACGTGTACTAGACGCAGTGATGGACACAGAGCGTCAACAACTCAAAACGCTGCCAATAAGCAAGTTAAAAAAAGATCTTGGGGATCTGATGTGAAGAGAGATAGTTAGAGGGGGAAAAGACTGCGCCCACGCCCATGGCAATGCACCGAGGAAAAATCCAAATGGGCTGTGGAGGAAAATCTGCACATCTATCATTCATCGACACTAATACGTGTCACTGACATTTGTAAATCATTCATCTTTGCTCTCAGCGATGTCAAATCCTTTGATCATTTTAGATCCTTTTTTTTGAAAGGACACCTTGTTTCTTAGAAGAGAAGAAAACTTGTAACTTGTAGACTCTGTGTGCATCAGTCTTCTCACAGGGGACCGCCCATTTCTCCGCCGCTCCATTTTTCCGACCTCTCAATAACCCGAAAAATTCCCTTTGGTCCTTTAGCCCACTAGTCCAATGTCCCTTTGTTTCGAAAAAATGAGCCCGATATCCAATATCCCAATTGTTCCGACCATACAGGCTTTTTATATAGGTTAGGATAGCCGATTGGTTGGGGTTAGGCATTTGACCTCGAGAGGTTAAGGTTAGGAAAGCCGATTGGTCAGGGGATAGGACCTGTTCAAATGAGGTTACGTTACGGGGAATTTGGGACTCTAAACTGCAAACCGGTGCAGAGATTGTGTGGATTAGGCTAGATAAACATCTAAATGTGTTAATAAGCTTGATGAAAGTAAATGTGCTTGTTATTGTTGATTTAGATTGTGATCCACTAAAGCCTATGTGGTTGGAACAACGGGATGTCGGAGCAGAGGGTGTGTGTGTGTGTGTGTGTGTGTGTGTGTGATTGTGTGTGGGGTTTGAGATAGCAGACATCTTTATCTGCACACTCTTGAAGTGGCAAATAAAATACTGCACGAATTCCTCTTCTCCAACAAAGTCTGTACACATTTGATCCCAGTGTGTTTGCCGGCTGCCAAGCTTTGAAATTTCCTTTCAGTGGGTCTTCCCGGTTATGGTTTGGCTCATCCACACACAGCCATGTGTGTGTTTCCTTTTTGCTTCTTCATCTGCCACATGGTCAAAACATGGCTTTGGCTTTTATTAAAACAAAATGCCTCTAGAGAATTGCCATGTCAGCCTCCGCGGAGCTCACAATCAGGGTTTTTTTGGACTAAATCATCAACTTGTTATTTCTCCTCTTTGCCAACACAGACTGATGTAAAAGCAGCTGCTGCTCTCATTCAGGCTGTTCTCATGAACCATTCGTACACATCCCTACAAAAAGTATTGCACTGTAATTTGTTTGTATTCCACATATTTATTACTGTATGCACCACATGTATAAGGGCGCAAAGACACAGGGCTTTCAAGGCGGGGAAAGGAGGTTTTTGTTGAGGGGAACGTACAAGACTTCCACCCAGCGGTTCCAGGGAGTAGCCTACTACTTAAAGGAGAAGTCCGGTCGATTCCAACATGTAGTCTGTTGTTTGTAAATGTGTAGTGCTGTAAGTAGAGAGAAAAAATAAACCAATCGGTGCTGCCTACATCGTGTTATCGTCCGGCTAGCGTTAGCACCCAACAGGCTTAAACAGGGCAAGTTTTAAACGTGTTTTTAGCCTCTAAACATCCTACACATCCTAAACATCCTATATTCACTTGACAGCCTTTGTTGTGTTTGATGCTAACTTGTAGCCAGCAGTGAACCAACTTGGTTAAGTAGGTCCATTTTTACTGTGTTGACATTACAGAAGTCTCTCGTTAGCATCTTTTAGGCTATTTGTTGCAAAGTGACGCATGCGTTGACTTTGCACAACAGTAGGCTAAGTGTGATCAGTACGCGTAAAGGCAACGAGTGTTACCTTATTTGAAAAAAAATATATGCATTTGTCCACAAAATAAACAAAAAATGTCTATTATGTTTGTGTAAATGAAACCCCAATCAACAAAACAAAAAAAATCATATTTAAATGCTACTGTAAAAATCAAAACTGAGATTAGCACTCCTATTTAAGCTAATGTTCTGCTTGTTTGGTAAATTCCTATTAAACACATTCGTTGAGAATTTGAATTGCTATTTTTTTCCAGTTCTTATCAATTTTGGCGCTGTTGAATTTCCTTTGGTGCTGGCTAAAACCTCTTTGAGGGGGTACCAAAAACTCCTATATGCAGAAAAAAACCCAGAAAAACCTTTTCTCGCCTAAATTTGACTGTAAAGACCGCTAAACTTAACTGTCATGTGACTGGCTGTCACACACTGTACAACCTTAACTTGCGTAGGATAGGGTATGAATTGTTGTGCATACGTTTTCGTACAATGTCATATGAACCCTTTATTGAGAATGCGTCTCATTGCAAGCCACATCTCTTAGATAACCAATACAATCTTCTTTATCAGGAATCTGTGTTTGAACAGTCAGATGTTCAAAACTCCCCTTCTCTCTTTGCATGTCAACAGCTGTTTCTTGTCTGTGTTGAGTCTCATCCTCAGTGTCTGGTCCACTTCCTGGTTTCCCTCCTAGTCCGAGTCCAAATAAATACAGCGGAGACTTTGCATTGCTTGACACCCAGGACATCTTAGTGCCGGACCAGGAATCCCTTCAGGCGGGATATTAATGATTGGAAAGGTCATGAACTTGACGGGAATGCCGTCACTGGTCGATAAAGACGAAGAGGTGCAGAGTTCAAGTTGATGAGTAAGGAGTAAGCTTTAAGTCACAGACAGACACACACACACACCCTTAAACCTCATTAAGTGATAATATAAACAGGAAAAACAATCAGTCTTACAACATGTGTGTACCTTGTGACAGAAATCTGCTATGAGTTATTTTTTTTTCAGGTTAGGGATAGTTTGGATAGATGAGAAAAGGTGCAGTGCCAACAGTTTCTGGGGGGCGAACATTCACATGCGAGTTTTTCTATCAACCTAAAACCACATATTCTCTGATTTTTGTTTGCGTCGGCAACTCCTGTTAAGCCTCGGGCAGCCTGTAACTGAGCGTTCCCGACGCCCGGGACTTGGCACGTCTTAAACAAGCCTGGACACGGACACCCTCGAGTGAATCAGTGCCTGTAAAAAAAAAAAATACAATCCTCCGACTCCCCCACAAACACCCACATATTTTATCCACTCTGACAAACTATCCCTCCTCACACACAACACAAAACCCAGACACTCAACTCTCGCTCACAGTCAGACTCTTACTCACATATGTAAATGCCTTTTCGCTGGTGCAGCACACAAACATCCAAACACACACACACACACACACACGTTCGTCGTAGTGCCACGCTATCAGACATGTTTTTGTATCTCACCTTAGCTTAGCTGACAATTATTGTTTGCGTGACCCGCGCTTGGACGATGATCCCGTGCAGAATAGATGCCGAGGTTAGCGTAAAGACCGTGTTTGGGCGGAGGCAGGCTGAGACAACCACAGGCAGCACAATTAGCAGCTTGAGGTCTGGTATGTGGCACACTAATTACCTCACATTTAATGTAGTTTACCTTAAGTAGTGCATTTAGGAAGCTCAACTCCAAATATAGACTCTCTTTGGGCATTTTAAGAGTCTTGTTTGGTCACAAATCGCTCTTTAATTGTTTGCTCGGCGGAGTTGTTTACTACTGTTTCAAGCAGCAAAGTATCTTGCTAGATTTGAGAAGTTTTGGAGGCCTTCACATTTTTTTAGAAAACACTGAGAATTTGCATGATTTAAAAGAATACTTTGGCTTTTTTTGACAAATGAACTTCTTGGCTTTCGTGCCAAGAGAAGAAAAGATTGGTTCCACTTTCCTGTCTGTATGCTAAATCTGACGCTACAGATAGCAGCCTGTTAGCATAAGAGTAAGAGTAAAGTCTCTTAACATCATCAACAACTGGTCTAAAGAGTGATTTATGGTTCTACGGGGGCTCCACGCAGAGCTTTTGCCGTAGCGTAACTGTGTGCGACGATCTCTTTAACTCTTGTGTTGTCCTCCCGGGTCAAAAATGGACTAAAAAGACAGATTTTTGTCTGTTTTTCAGATTTTCTTTTTAGTTTTCACTAACACCACCTTCCAAGTTTTACACTACTTTTTGGACTTCATGGACAATAACCAGAGGTGGGTAGAGGAGCCAAAAATTGTACTCAAGTAAAAGTACTGTTACTTTAGAATAATATGACTCAAGTAAAAGTAAAAGTAGTCATCCAAATAATTACTTGAGTAAGAGTAAAAAAGTGCTTGATGAAAAAACTACTCAAGTAGTAGTAGTAGTAACGTCTGGCAGCTAGCAGATAGTGAGATGTTTTTTACAGTGTGTTCAGGGGACAGGCAGCTAGCAGATAGTGAGGAGATGTTTTTAGAGTGTGTTCAGGGGACAGGCAGCTAGCAGATAGTGAGATGTTTTTACAGTGTGTTCTGGGGACAGGCAGCTAGCAGATAGTGAGATGTTTTTAGAGTGTGTTCAGGGGACAGGCAGCTAGCAGATACTGAGATGTTTTTACAGTGTGTTCAGGGGACAGGCAGCTAGCAGATAGTGGGATGTTTTTTACAGTGTGTTCTGGGGACAGGCAGCTAGCAGATAGTGAGGAGATGTTTGTTGTATATGTGACAACAAATGTAACCTAAAAAAGGTGTGACATCGCTTAGAGCACCTTTAACGTGCATCTTAAATGCATCCACCGACTCGTCCTTCCACAGACCCGTCAAATGGCGTCCACCAAGACTATTCCAGAGCCAGTAATGCAACACATTTGTTAGTAAAACCAATCTTAACCCTCACGTTGTCCTTGGGTCAAATTTGACCCATTTTCAGTTTTTTCATCACAAAGAAATGGGCCTTCGAAATGAGCGCTGAAATATAAAATAACATCAAAAAACGCACCCACAACATGGAAAAAGTGACAAAAATGTCAGCAAAAGCGAAAATAGTAATTCATGGTTGACGGGAAGACAACACAAGGGTTAAAGAAGTTCAGATGTTGCCTCCGAAAACGCTGTTCAGGATTGTATTCTCCACATGAGATAAAAAAAAAAGGAGCGTCTGATTCACAGAACCTGATGTTTTTCTGTCGTGGCGGCTCGGTGTTTTGAAGCGCAGGTTTTAATGGGGCCTTTTGTTCAATGTTTCACTGTAGAGCGCGAGGACAGAAATAGCTAAACAGTGCCTGGCGGCTAGAGGCTCGCATCCATAATGACCCCAGCCTTGTGATTGAAGAGGCCCCTCTTAAAGGCAGAGCGGGTGGAAGTGTAGGTGGTCTCCCCCCAGCACTCTGCTCACACTGCATATGCACACACAGCTGCTGGATGTGCTGCTGATAGATGTTGTTCACATCACTCCCTCACGCTAAAACACTCACTCATACCCTCACGAGTCCCTCAAGTTTTTATACCCTACACACAAACATCTGAGTCTGACTTTATTCTATTCGTGGCTTTATCTACATCGTTCATACTTCACTTCCTAGGATCCCTTGGTAGGAGCCAAAGGTAAAAAAAAAAATTTATTGGCATTTTAGGCATTTATTTGACATGAAATGGGAGTGAAAGGGGTAATGACAGCTGAGGACTGCAGTTTGAAATTGAACCTAAAGCCTCTGCAGCGAGGGCATGGAGCCCACATTTCCAGTTAAAATAATTTTCAGTTTTTTTGTACTTGCTTATGTTTAAGTTTCTATATTATATTTCTTCCCTGTTAATGCACATTGTATTCAGGGCTGGGTACCAAATTAAGTCTTTTAAAACCCAATTTCAATACTCAAGGAGTAAATCTCATCAGCGTTAAGTGAGCCAATCAGCATGCAGCATTCAGATCTCTTTTTGTTTGTGATTGGCTGTTGAGCGTTACACGTCGTAGAGACACACAGGAAAATCTCTACATTACACACACACACGGCTCACGTAGTAGGAGCTGAAAAATAAATACGAAGATTTGTGCGGATAATTTGTGATGTTGTAACTTATTTTTGCTTCATAAAATTGGTGTTGAAAAAAGTATCGTTTAGGATGCGGCATCAAAGCCCTAGTTCTTTTTTATATTGTATATAAAAGGTATTGTGACAGATCTAATTTACTCTGTTTCTATGTTTTTGAGGTACTGTGCAGGTGTTCTGTTCTATAGAGAAAAACAATGTGTGGGTAAGCATTAACCACAGAGTAAAAAGGTTTTTAGACCGTAAAGTAAAGTTGGGAAAGTTGGAACAGCAGGTTCAATGTGTTCAATGTGTATTCCTGTCGGAGAGAAGCTCGGGGAAATGTTTGGATGGAAATAAAACACTTGGCTGTGGAGGAAAGTTTGCCAATAAATTCACAAAACCCAATGAGCTGAGACTGTGTCTTTCCTCTGGGTCCGGGAGTGCAAACTTGTTAACAGAAGAAGTAAATGAAAGCGTCAAATGCTGACATTCGGAAGTGGATATTTGACACAAATTTAGATTTTGTCACCACATCCTGTGGTGGAATTTACATGTTGTGGTATGATAAGACTGAAGGGATAGTTTAGACAACATGAGGTCATTCACAGGTCACGGGGTCACAGGCGAGAATATTCGCCCAATCTTTAGTAACCTGTTCATGTATAATTATGTTCATCTCTACGGATTCAGGGAATCTAGGCAGCTGAATGATAAGGGCTTGTTTTGTCTCAGGACTGTCTCCTTTTGGAGGACGCTGGGCCTGCCACACTTTTGGATACTTCCCTGAGAGAGAGAGAGAGAGAGAAGAGAGAGAGAGAGAGAGAGAGAGAGAGAGAGAGAAAGATATAGATCTAACTAGGCTTTAGCTTCTGATACTTCCCTGAGAGAGAGAGAGAAAGAGAGAGAGAGAGAGAGAGAGAGAAAGAGAGAGAGAGAGGCCTAGGCTTCAGATACTTCCCTGAGAGAGAAAGAGAAAGAGAGAGAGAGAGAGAGAGAGAGAGAGGCCTAGGCTTCAGATACTTCCCTAAGAGAGAGAGAGAGAGAGAGAGAGAGACAGAGCTATAGAGAGAGAGAGAGAGAGATTTAACTAGGCTTTAGCTTCTGATACTTCCCAGAGAGAGAGAGAGAGAGAGAGAGACAGAGCTATAGAGAGGAGAGAAAGAGAGATCTAACTAGGCTTTAACTTCTGATACTTCCCTGAGAGAGAGTGAAAGAGAGCGAGAGAGAGAGAGAGAGAGAGAGAGAGGCATAGGCCTAACTAGGCTTTAGCTTCTGATACTTCCCTGAGAGAGAGAGAGAGAGAGAGAGAGAGAGATCTAACTAGGCTTTAACTTCTGATACTTCCCTGAGAGAGAGTGAAAGAGAGCGAGAGAGAGAGAGAGAGAGAGAGAGAGGCATAGGCCTAACTAGGCTTTAACTTCTGATACTTCCCTGAGAGAGAGTGAAAGAGAGCGAGAGAGAGAGAGAGAGAGAGAGAGAGAGAGAGGCATAGGCCTAACTAGGCTTTAGCTTCTGGGTCAAACACAGGACTTGCACCCAGGGGAGCGGGGTTCGTGTCCCGCGTGTGTCCTTAACTGTCCCGGTATAAGCCCACCCACGAGCTTCTCCTTAACGGAAGTCTCCAGAATCTTCTTCACGTCTTTCAAATGACTTGGTCTGCTCCGGAGTTTTTCCGTAACACATCCTTTCTTGAGAAAATGATGCCGATCGAAAACTCAGATTGCACTTGTGTCCAAGTTCCTCTCCTTTAATTTAACATTTTACAAGCGTGCAGTATTTACAATCTAACTTACTCTACTGTAAGGGCACACTATGGATATCTTCCTTTGTATTTTCGTACTATGCATGTGTGCGTCGATGTCATATATGTCTGTGGGCCTACTGTATTTACATGTATGTTGTGTATTAAGCTATTGGACACCTTAATTTCCTTCTGGATAAATGAAGTATCTATCTACCTATCTATCTATCTATCTATCTATCTATCTATCTATCTATCTATCTATCTATCTATCTATCTATCTATCGTCAGACTACGGAGCAGCTGTTGGGAGCTGTCAACTTTCTCTGCTGCTGAGTAATAACGAGAGTTGCACGCTCATCCCATTGACGTTGTGAAACGACGATTGCGGTGCAAGTGACTGTTTGAGAGAGTATCGCCGTTCATCTTTTTTTTTTTAAGCATCGCAACGCCCCGTGACCTTAAAAACGAAGAAGTGTGTCAGTGTCAGATGGAAAAGAAACTTTAAGTGCAAACTTGGCCGGCATCTTGCACAGTTGGTTGGCTACGTCTGTATTCTACCACACGCCCTCCATAACTGACTTCTCAAGTCTGCCTTTGCAGTTACTCACGTGCTGAAGATGTGTCCAACTCTCATTTGAAGTTATCTGGCTGTAACCTCTGCCAAGACCGTTCAGAGCATTCACAATCTGTGACTCACAAACACTCTTGACATCTGATCCTGAATATATAGACTTGTGTATGCCGGTTCACAAATGAAACGGGAAAGTCATTTTGGAGTTTAATTGTGGTATTGGATGAGTGGTTTCTTTGTGCATACTGACAGAGAAGCACAGATGTTGTGTGTACTTGATTGCATGCAGGTGGATGCATTCAGAAACACACATTTCTCTCCCCATCCCATATACGCATTCTGTATATGCACTCACTGTAGAAATTGTGCGATGTCCCTTCCCTTCCTGTGGACCAACATGGGACCTAATTTTGGAAAATAATACGTATGTTAGTGAATGGGGAGTCCTGTTTGAATTGAGCCATAAATTCCAGATATGATGATCATCAATTCAAAAGATCATTTTGCAAGTCAGGAACGTATAAGACGCAAAAAAAATACGCAATTAGAAAGACTTCTTACCCCAAAGTCGCTAAGTGACGTCTCTCTGAAGCTACGATGCGTGTGAGTTTGGTACCAGGATGTAACTTTACTAACACAAGCAATGGATCTTGCTCTTTCTCTCGCTTCTCAGCTGATAGAAAGGCGCTGGATAAAACACATCAGGTGAGATAACGTTAGCTAGCTAGCGAGTAAGGCAACGCACAGTAAATTGTGTGAGTCATTTCACGCCCATGGGTGTGCTGGTCTTACAAGGAGGTCTGTTCAGGTGCATTCTGGGCGTGCTGGTCTTACAGGGAGGTGTGTTCAGGTGCATTCTGGGTGTGCTGGTCTTACAGGGAGGTGTGTTCAGGTGCATTCTGGGCGTGCTGGTCTTACAGGGAGGTGTGTTCAGGTGCATTCTGGGCGTGCTGGTCTTACAGGGAGGTGTGTTCAGGTGCATTCTGGGTGTGCTGGTCTTACAGGGAGGTGTGTTCAGGTGCATTCTGGGTGTGCTGGTCTTACAGGGAGGTGTGTTCAGGTGCATTCTGGGTGTGCTGGTCTTACAGGGAGGTGTGTTCAGGTGCATTCTGGGTGTGCTGGTCTTACGGGGAGGTGTGTTCAGGTGCATTCTGGGCGTGCTGGTCTTACAGGGAGGTGTGTTCAGGTGCATTCTGGGCGTGCTGGTCTTACAGGGAGGTGTGTTCAGGTGCATTCTGGGCGTGCTGGTCTTACAGGGAGGTGTGTTCAGGTGCATTCTGGGTGTGCTGGTCTTACAGGGAGGTGTGTTCAGGTGCATTCTGGGTGTGCTGGTCTTACAGGGAGGTGTGTTCAGGTGCATTCTGGGCGTGCTGGTCTTACAGGGAGGTGTGTTCAGGTGCATTCTGGGTGTGCTGGTCTTACAGGGAGGTGTGTTCAGGTGCATTCTGGGTGTGCTGGTCTTACAGGGAGGTGTGTTCAGGTGCATTCTGGGTGTGCTGGTCTTACGGGGAGGTGTGTTCAGGTGCATTCTGGGTGTGCTGGTCTTACTAGGGGGTGTGTTCAGGTGCATTCTGGGTGTGCTGGTCTTACAGGGAGGTGTGTTCAGGTGCATTCTGGGTGTGCTGGTCTTACGGGGAGGTGTGTTCAGGTGCATTCTGGGTGTGCTGGTCTTACAGGGAGGTGTGTTCAGGTGCATTCTGGGTGTGCTGGTCTTACGGGGAGGTGTGTTCAGGTGCATTCTGGGCGTGCTGGTCTTACAGGATGGTGTGTTCAGGTGCATTCTGGTCGAATTGCTATCTTGAGGCAGCGGGAAGTGATCGCGCCATTGACCAACAAAAACCTGTTCTAAAGTCAATAAGGCAGCATTTCATTATTTGAACAGTGAATTCATGAAATGGGCCTAGGCTCGTGCACAGTGTGCGCACACTATGCTTGTTACACACACACACACACACACACACACACACACACACACAGGGAAGCGCAGCAGCACACACACATGCAAAAGATTACAAATAAAAATATTGGACACGCTCTAAACCACCCGCGCCGTGCGCTTCACGCCGTGCACTTACATCGTTAAAATAGGGCCCCATATGTGTATGTACTCATTAAACAGTATCAAACAACTATTTGTCTCTTTACTACCGTAAATATTTTTTATGTACATAAAAATGTATTTAAGTTCAGCATATCAACGTAAAAGATGCTACACCAGTGTTATTCTACACCTCCCTTTTTCTGGCCACAAATGACCAAAAAATCAGCTTCCT
Organism: Etheostoma nigrum; assembly: GCA_029931835.1. NCBI lineage: Eukaryota > Metazoa > Chordata > Actinopteri > Perciformes > Percidae > Etheostoma > Etheostoma nigrum. Next base: position 25,499,535 of record CM057251.1, read on the forward strand.
TAAGCGTACCATAATGTCCTTACTGCTGCAATCTTTCACTAACTATACCGTATTGCCATGTGCTGATATTTTATAAAATGAGAATTCCTAATTTAATTTAATTTATTTATTTATGTGACAGTGACGGTGTACATTAATTAAAATTGCTGTAAATGCACCAGAATTAGCCAAAAGGCTAGTTTTCATCCGTTGTCCCTGGACAGATCTTCAAATTGTCTCCCTAAAAAAACAACAAAAAGAAGATTACAGTCAACAATACAAATATAAAAACTAGTAAAACAGATACAACTCTTCAAATCCCGTCAACCAATACAGTGTACAAGTTAAAACGTTTATCATCTATCATCTAAACTACAGAGGAGATAACATCTATTTATCTCCTCTGTAGTTTACTGCACTTGTTTTTCCTCTCTACTCTTCCCTCATTTCACCCAAACTATTCTTCTTTACAACATGCACCTGTGCTTCAACTACTTCAAAATAAAATACCCCCCCCCGATAACACGAACCACCTTGCCGATAGCCGTGATCAGAGGCACCGTGTGCTCACAAACGCATTTGTTCACAGCAGGAGCAGCGCTTCAGACCGATGCATGCGTGAGTGCAGCCACTTAAACTGGGCCATTCAATGCCATGTGGACCCAGCAGGTGCCTTCTCTACTTCTCTGCATTAACTTAAATAAAAAAAAAACTCTTTTTAATCCACTTCATCTTCCTCCCTCTCCCCATGCTAACTAGCCTTAGCCATCCACCCACACCCATTAAGAAGGATCAAAGAGGAGAACAATGTCCTGGGGCAAATCATCTGCAGCATCAAACTTAATCCCATTAGTACGGACTCTTTCACGCAGGGTGGTACACTCGATCAGCTGGCTGAGTGTCTCTAATGTATTGTTCGTTGTCTTGTGCCATTTAAGCTGCTGAAAGCGGAGAAGCTTAATCTTAAATGGAAGTTGAATGAAACGTTGTTTAGCACGAACCTCGATTTATGTGTAATACAATTGGCACTTTATTGATTTATTATTGTATCTTGTCCTTCTTTATTGTATTTGTTCAGTTATTTTTTCAAATAGCTTTCTTCCTGCCTATTTATGGATATCGCACTTTCCCGGATGCATTTATTTTGTGCTCCTTCCATCAGTGATGACTGATGGCAGTATGAATGTGTATTTCAATCAGGAGAGACATGTGAACAGATACTGTATGCAAATTAGTTTATTGTACAGCGCAATAAAAAGGACATAGTCTTTGGAGATTAAACTCCATCGTTATACTAATAGTTTGTATATATAGGGGTAGAGAACCATCATAACCCCCCAATAGGGGCTCCGGACCGGTCAGCTGGAGTAGAGGACTGGAGGTGGAAGGAGGGGTGGAGGGTTGCACTCTTTGCCTGCAACGACAGCTGATGGCAAAGGGAGAAACTGATTTAAAGCAGGGTTGTGACTCTGTGATTGGCCCTTGAAATTTGTGTACGATTCTGATTGGTTTAGCAGGAAGGGGAACGCCTCCAACAGCTGATTTGATTTAGGAAGAGAGCAGTGATTAAGAGTGAGGTCTTCCTGAAAGGATTTACACTGGGATACATTTCAATCAGGAGAGACTAGTTTGCAGATATGCAACAGACAGCACAGCATGACAAAGATGATTTGATTTGATTTAGTATTGATTAACAGGTCTTCTCGAAATACAGCAGAGCTACAAATGTGTCTGTGGACTGTAGAAACAAATAGCCCTTCCGGGATGAATAAATCTATTTGTATATATGAATGCATAGCATCACTCCACACTCTGGGCCAGGTGTTCGTACATTTGCGTAATCAGCGCCATGGCCAACCCGCAGAAAGTGCAGAACTGCACGCTGTGATATATCAGTATTTACCAAACCTGCAGTTCATCGGGTAATCAGCGACTTTCTCCGCCCACTATACTGTAAATTATACACATTTAAAAGCGCAATTGAATGAAAGCATTCTGTAACACTTACTGATTTCGCATTCACTCCACTGCAAAAGTGTGACCCTATAAGTGTGCGAGGAAACCCACATGTGGCTGGTTTTCACTGCAAAATAGAGGCTCGCTTTCACGGGCGTTTTTTGTACATACCGAGAAATATATACTCCCATCCCTCCCATCTCTTTATGGGAAACTCCCGCTTTCCCCTTGACCCTCCCATGAATGCATATGCATGACACAGAAATGCACAATTCACCATTTTTAGTCCCCGCAACAGGCAGTCTGCGCTTTTTCCTCAGTGCAGCCTGTTTGTATTTACCTCGTCATGCTGTCACGCACACGTTGAGAAAGAAATACAACAAAAGGGCACAAAAGCGTTCATCTGGATGTCGGTGTCCAGAACTTTTAGAGATATGCAACGCTAAGAAAGAAAGATATATAGATATAGATACACTGTATATATCGATATATAGATATAGATATATCTATATATAGATATATAGATATATGTAGATATGTAGATATATAGCTAGATATACAGTAGATATATAGATATGTAGATATACAGATATAGATAGATATAGATATGTAGATATAGATAGATATATAGACATATAGATATACACTACCGGTCAAAAGTTTGGGGTCCCTTATACATTTCCATACCACTCCATTATAGACAGAATACCTGCTAATTTGGGTGGGGGGGCTGATCTTTAATGCAATATCTACATTGCCCATTATCAGCAACCATTCATCCAATGTTCCAAAGGCACATTCTGTGTACTAATCTATCATTTAAAAATAAAACACTAGAAAAACATTGGAGAACCATTTTACTATTATGTAAGCACATAATGTAATCTGATTACTGCCCTGGTTAAAAAAAACAATGCAACTGATCTCAGCTGGCATTCTGTCTACAATGGAGTGCAATGGGAATTTCTATGTGACCCTAAATTTTTGACCGGTAGTGTATATACTGAATATATATCTATTCTATATATGTTATATATAGATATATATATATCTATATATACATACATGTTTTGAGCCCTCTGAACAGCAACTGTTACCTCTTTTGGGGAGTGGGTTGCCTTTCCTATAATATTTTCCGGAGGACAACAACTTCTACGCCTATGAGGTGTGTTGGAGGCTGAAAAAGTCACAAAGGCAGATGTAAACCACACAACATTTCACAATTTTTGCCATTGTATATTTTGAATTGCTGTGGATTTAAGGCAATAAATCCAAAAATGTAGTTTAATTTAGGGACAAGCAGGCCATTCCAACCAATACCCCAGAAAATCTTCTTTTTCCCAGCCCAATGTTGCCCGTTATGGGAATGAATGTATGTTTTCTAACACACGTCAACAGACTTTTCAGCTCCAGCACGCGCCTGGCATTAAGAAGGAAGTTGCATTGAAGCCAAACTCTGTTAGTATTAATTGCAATATTTGTGTCATCTGTTTAATCCAGCTCAGACCGCTGTGGTTGTCGCCATCGCGTCCCGACTAACACTGCGTCCTTCCACACAGACGTGACTTCCTGTGCTGCTGCGGTAGTCGTGTTTTCACACAGGATGTTGGGGGGGCAGAGAGGATGTTTGAATTCTGATCACATCCTGTGGTTGTGTGTGTTTGTGTGCGTCCGTGTCTGCGTTTTTTAATTCAGTGGAAGAGGCAAATGATGAATGACATTCGTAAACTCTAATGTGAGAAATGATTGTGTCTGTGATAGTCGCTCACAGCTGTCATCGAAAGACGCACAGCTGTATAGATTAATAACGTCTCATTTTCCACAGGTCAGGATTTCCAATCAGTTTAACACTGCTGAGACGTTGTGTTGTTGTGGGTGTGTGTTATAGCTGACATTTTGATCCAACAATTAAGATGTTTTAACATTTAACTTCTTTCTTTTTCTCAGAAAATAAGCAGATCAGCTGCAGTCTTCGCTGGTGTATGCAGATTTCCTAAAGAGTGGGGAAAAAACCCAAAGACTGGCTGAAACCTACAGAAATGGGACAAATTACACATGAAGATTGTTTCCACCAATTTCCACCAGAATACATTTTTTATGCCTCTGTGCCGGCGCTGGCCGATTTTCCAGGTTGTTGGATGAAAAGATGAAGCGATGACATTTTGCGAAGCTCAAACGAAGGCAGCCGTGTTTCCAAATGTCTCTGTTTTAAAGGCTCGGAAACACAGGGGTATACTCGTGAACTTGAGTCGTTAACATAGCAAAAGATATTTGTTTTTAACCAAAACGTAGCAGCGTAGATGTAGCCTCAGTCCTGGTAAAAAACCTAATTCAATGAGGAGAGACTTCATTGCAGATATGCAAAGGTTTGTTGTACATATGCATAATATGAAATGTACTGTACTGTCTTTGGAGATTAGACTCCATCGTTATGAAATGACATTTTTTTTAAAGGGGTAGAACTCCAAAAGATAATCCCCCAATGGAGTCTAGACACTGATGGTGGTGTGAGGAACCCCACCGGAGGAGGACCCAGGAGCCGTGTGTGATGAAGACCGGAGGAGCAAGGGGAGGAGGAGGGGTGTGCTGCTCTTAGCCCGAAATGACAACTGAGCAGCAGAGAGAGACCGGTTTAAAACAGGGATGTCATGCTGTGAAATTCATGGCCACTTCTGATTGACGCCTCTAACAGCTGTTCAGTAAAGAGAGAGAGAAAAGAGATTTGTTTAGAAGTCTTTCTTAACCTATTCACAAATGGCAAATGGGCCCACAGCTGTATAATAATATAGATAGATAGATAGATAGATACTTTATTCATCCTGAAGGAAATTTTAGGCATCCTGTAGCAAGACAACCATAACACAACACACACATACTGTATATCACACATACTGTACATTAAAGTAAAAATCAATCCCAGTAATGCAATGACCATGATAAGGTGAGATACTATGGTAGACTGTGTGTAATGATGATAGTGAAAAAGTGAAAAAGTGAACAGTGCAGGGTTCGAACATTATAGTCATTAACTATGACTATAAAATATAAACATAATAGCCTATAAACTGATTGATTGAATAAGAATAAGACCACTATGTAACAGGGAATAAGATGGAAGATGTAGATGTTATGACCACAGTCCAGATTATGTATGAGGGCTGATATAGCCAATAAGACAGTTGTACAGCAGTGATATGATGGTAGGAGCTGAGAGAGACAGACAGGTTAAAGTAGGTAGAGAGACACCACCATAATTATTGACAGAGAGCAGGAAGAAACCGAAAATCAGACAGCGGCAGACGGACAGAGACCCAATGACAGGATGCCGACAGGAAGGATGCAGGGTCCCAATGTCTCGTCTGCCACAGTGCCAGAATGACGGAGAAATAGGAAGAACGGCATGAAAAGAAAAGGAAGAGCAGGAGACACAGGGTCAGACAGTACACAAACCTCAGACTGGAATACTTTACACGGTTTCCATTTAAGCAGCCTGTCTTTTTCCACCAGTGCCATTGTGAACGAGCGAGGCCTGACACAACAGGTCTGAAACGGCACAGACGGCCTCGGTCACAACAGGGGAAAGGTCAGACTCCTCCCTTACAAGGGTCATTGAGTCAGAGGTGATTTTGTTGTGTTGCCTGCAGACGATACCAGAGGGTTTCTCGGGAATGTTAAGAATGTCTGTTTTAATGTATCGCCGTTTGTTTGTGTGTGTGTGTGTGTGTGTGTGTGTGTGTGTGTGTGTGTGTGTGTGTGTGTGTGTGTGTGTGTGTGTCATGGAGGAAAACGTGTGTGGGTGTATTCTAAGCCCTAGGAATAGGATTTGCGTTGTAAACGCTCTGTTTAAAACAATCAATATCCACTCTGGTTTATACACAGAAAAAGAGCAAAAGTGTGTGGTTTGATGTGTGTGCGTGCGTGTGTGTGTGTGTGTGTGTGTGTGTGTGTGTTGCGTGATGGGAGCCCTGATGCGGCAGGATGAGTTTGCGTGAGCGTGTGTGTGGGCTGCGGGGCCACCCTCTGATCATCTCCTTGGCAGCCGCTGTGCTGAAGTGCACTCTGGGTGCTGAAGCGCGGCCTCCCCGAACGAGAAGAAACACACACACACACACACACACACACACACACACACACACTCCAGACTCCTTATCCGAGCTGACAGCCTTTTTTTCTTCTTCTCTGCTCTGGGTTTGGAACCAGCGTAGCCTACATGCATCTCTGCAACTTGTGTACCATGTTATGATGCACGCACGCGCACTCACACGCAAATACATGCGTACACATGAACCCAACCCAGCTCCCCCCCACCCCGATTCGCCTCCCCTTCATGTTTGATGTGGTCTTTGGAGAACCGTGTTTAAAGAAATTCTTCTCCAGCTTTGAAGTCTCTTTCGTTCTGCTATGTTGCTTCTTTTATCTTCCGACAGTTTGCGAGTCGGGAGGGAAACAGGTCGGTATGGAAGGAGATACTCGCCTCACATACACTATTTACCATGTGTTGTCTGTGAACATGAGAAGTTTCTCTAGTAGAGGCTATTGTTTCCTGTAAGATATGGGTATACCCCCCACACCTCTTGCCAAAACACTGCGGTCGCTCTCGACAAAGAGCTCCTCTTTAAAAAAAAAAAAAAATAAAGCCTGGGGAGCAGCGTTTTGATGTCATTCCTGGCATTTATCAAACACCATTTGTGAGCCGCGTCTGGTATGCTTAGACAAATATGCCGGGTGTCACGACGGCTTCTTGCTCTACAAAGACAACGTTACTTCAAAGCATTCATCTGTGGCTCTAAGACTCACTCGCACATTACAAAAAAATCATTCACCAATGGGGATGATAATACACAGTGAAAAAAAAGAACAAACGCTCCACCAATGCTGAGATGCCCTTTTTTTCAGAGGTGAGTTACATTACAACACATCACTTGGATAGGTTAATGGGAAAAAATGAAAAACATGTGATCCAGATGTTGCAACACCATGGTGACTGTTCCCATTGAATTGCGTTGTTGTGGTTAAAGCCCAGCTGGTTTTACGAAAACACAGCTGCAATAACTGAGAGAACCGCTTCGAGCCGACTTCAGGTTGAGAAATCTGCGCTTTTCCCTTCGTTCTCGGCGAAGCGTGACGTTTTAGTGAAAGCCAATTCTCATGGAGATTATGGCAGTGTGCCGTTTTCAAAACATCATGCATCATTATGCCAGTCTGTATCATTTAATCAGGCACTCTGGCCTGAAACGCAGTAGCCTAGTAATTACAGAAAAGGCCTGTGTACTAACAACGACTCTGGGGTCTGATTTCTTCTGACTGACATGCACTGACCTTCATCTCACAGGTCGGCGTGCCCACATCAGTGTTTACCGAGCCCATGCTCCAAATTTTTAATAATGCTTGTGATCTGCGTAGGCTTCATGAAAAAGGACTCTGTACAACTCATTACTCCTGGAATATTATTTACAGCACATGTGGCCGGCTGGAAAACAGGCTGCTGCATCGGGACTGCACTGTTCTGTTTTGTCGTGATATCTCGCCACCGAGTTTGTGTTAATGTCCGTGTTCGAATGTCAACTGATGTACTCAATGCTGTTTGACGCTGCACCGAGTGATGAATGAAGAGGAGCGGGCTGGCAGGTTTTCGAAGCTACGGACGCGCCGCAGGGCCAGCATGTGGCTAATGCATATAGGCTAATGCTAGGGGCGCCTGCAGTCCATATGAATGAAGAAAAATGAATCAATAAATGTCAAAAAAGTGCAAAACCATTGGGAAAAAAATGCGAAAAGCATAGAAAAAGCATCAAAAAAGTTGAAAAAAGCATCAACAACATTTGGAAAAGTGACACAAACGTTGAAAAAAAGTGCCAAAAATGGCAAAGAAAGCATCATAATGCCAACAAAGCGACAAAACTATTGAAAAAAGTGACAAAATCGTCAAAAAAAATAAATCTAAAAAGCAATAATACACTTTCTTTCTATAGTGTAGGGCACCAAATTGCTTTTTTTAAAATTAGGGCTGGCTCCGCCGTGCCGAGCCACATGCTGCTGTAGGCCTCTAATAAATTTCTAGTTTTTTAAATGCACGAGCAAAACCAAGCTGTGCGATCCCAGAGGCGTAACCACGGTCATCAGGTGTCCCCAGGGGTCGAAGTTATGCTGGGACAACAGTCACTTGATATTTTCAACACTACGTAACACTAACTTATTAAGTAACTTGTTTGTGTAACTTATTTCACAGTTTTTTGGGGAATTTATGGCCAATAAACCTCATTTATATGAAATTATACCTAATGTTTGAGTTAGAAAAGCAGAAATTAGGAATTATTGAGACTAAAATGAAAGGAATGGATGTTGATGATAATCACAGACTGGAATATGTCAACTTTTACTCAATACTATTTCAAAAACACTTCCATTTGTTTTTCAAATGCTATAAAATTGAATAAGACGCCCCAAAATTAATGGAAGTAGAGATTTGTACTTGGCAAAGAGCGTTGTGTAGAATCAGTCCATTTTATTTTGGGGAATTGTGTAGTTAAAAAGAACATTGAAATAGGAAATGGGGTCACTTTGACCCAAGGACAACATGAGGGTTAAGACAAAGTTTTCAACCAACAGTTTTACTGTTAGCATTAGCTTAGCCACAGCTGGGACAATCTACTGGCGACATGCAGACACTGAGAGGAAACAAGGAAATGTGTTTCAGAGGGATGAGACGTCCTTTTAAGCTGTATGGGCGGAGTTAACAAACGGCTTTACGCTGCAACGGCTTCCGGCAAGGCTGCTCTCGTGTATCCTCGCTCATAGCTCCTCGGAGACCCCTCCACCATCCTCGATCCTAGCTCCTCGGGGCAGGAATAAGAGCTTTTAGACGGCCTTCACAAAAGAGTGCCAGAGTGACTTCCAGTTCAACCGAGGAGATATAAAAAACAGAGACATGAGAAGAAGCGGTGATGTCCACTTCAAGGCTACTTTATTTTAATTAGTGAGCCGCCGCTGCCACCACCTATACCCTTCCTCTGTGGCACCGCAGACAGACAAACAGGAAGCAGCTGTTGCCAGGGAAACAGCCAGAAGGTCTGCAGTACTACAGTGTCAGAGAGTGTGAGGTAAAAAACGAGGGAAAGGATTGCTGTGGTGATGGAATCTAATTAGGCTGGGAAAGGGGATGAAATGGGGATATTTCCAGCTCGCGTTGATAGAGCGAGATGATGTGTGTTTTGTGTGTGCGTGTGTGTGTGTGTGTGTGTGTGTGTTAATATCCTCTTATCTGCGCAGATACTGTACCTGCGTCTGAGCCTGCGAATAGGCCGACTGACGCACGGAATGACAGACAGGCTGTGGAGTCCTGGCAACGCTGCTATTTCTCTCTCGCCATCTTCCTCCTCCTTCGCCCACACCTCCTTCTCTTCTCTAATCCCTCTGTCTCCTCTCTGCCATCTATGCTCAGCACTGCACGTCTGTCTTCTCCCCTGGCATGAAGTGATTGCATATGGATTGTCACATAATCCGATTCTGAGAATAGCTGTGCCTCTTTGGATCACCTAACCATATAAATGAACAGGTTGGGCCCAGAATCATTAGCCATTGCATGATGGGCGCAGCGTGCAGGGATTCGTTTTCACGGAGGCTCACACGGCTCTCGCCTGTGAAATGGTGTTACGAAGTGGAAAGTCTGGTTTTTGGATGAACATTAAAGAACCTCTGGGCCTTTACTCAGCGATGTCATACAATGTAAAAAAAAACAAACTACGAGCTAATTTTAAGGCCACCTGACTTTGATCTTGTGCCGAGAGAACAAACAGGAATCTGTCAAGAGCTACTCACTTTAAAGCTGTTTCATGTTCACACACATGTTCAAGGAGAACAAACGATACATGTGTGCAATCAGATAGCACTGAATGGAATGTCAAACACAATGCATAATCTTTTCATCTGATCTTTATCTCACCATGGCATGCCTACAGCCATTTAACTGCATAAATTATAGTTCCACAAAAGACTAACCATTATATTTCAGTCTGGGGCATTTGTTTTCTTGCCCCTGGGAGGTGAACATAAGGCAGTTTATTCAACTAAATGGGCAAAAAGCTCCTGGATTCTTCCCTTGTTTTGGCAAAAATCTTTTTCCTGTCTTTGTGTCTTTCCATCTTTTTCTCCAAAGGCAGCCGACCATACTCTCATTTTCGCTCTGCCCCAATGCTTTCACAACGGATTTACGAGAAAGGCCCTGAAAAGCAGCAGCTCTTGTGGCAGGATGCCGAGTTTAATATACTCTTGTGGTGCCTTCAGTGAAAGTAGTTGCACAAGGCACAAGCAGTTTTGCAGACGTTGGACAAAATATGACGGACTGTTAAACAGCTTTTGGAAACCCCCTCTTTCTGGTCATCTGCTCAGAGGTGAGAAAGTAAGCTGTGTTTGAGCTATTTCTGTCACTTTTCATATGAACTAACAAGTGCAACACCATGTCTGCCTTCAGGATGTGAACAACCCAACACTGAATCAGCCTACACATGACCAGAGGTAAAACCACGAGGTGGGGTGCAGGGCAGAGTTCAGGGACTTTTAAAGTTCAACCTATAAAACTCAGCAACGTCAGCAGCAACCGGGTCAAAGTTGAAATAATTTGAACTTCGACTGTACCAATTCCAAGTTGTCTCCACCAAGACAAAATCTCTGAGACAACTCGGAGGAAGCGCTGCTCTTGGCGGAATCGTCACAGTCGAAGTTCAAATAATTTCAACTTTGACCTTGTTGCCTTGACCTTATATAGCTCAGCGTAAATTCTTTCAAGAACTGTTAATTGATGCTATATCAAATCAACTGTTATCCACATAACTGGACATTTTTATCATGCTGTGTATAACTGTTGCATATCTGCAAATTAGTCTCTCCTGATTGAAATGTAGCTCAGCGTGAATTCTTTAAGGTAATCAATGCTCTCTACCTAAATCGAATCAGCTGTTGGAGGCGTTCAGCTTCCTGCTAAACCAATCAAAATCATGCACAATGGCAAGGGCCAATCACAGAGTCACAACCCTGCTTTAAATCTGTTTCTCCCTTTGCTATCAGCTGTTGTTGCAGGCAAAGAGTGCAACCCTCCACCCCCCCCTTCCACCTCCAGTCCTCTACTCCAGCTGACCGGTCCGGAGCCCCCTCGGTCGGGTCTTTGGGCTCCTTCGTCGCCACCATCAGTGTCTAGATTCCATCTGGGGGTTTTATGGTTCTCTACCCTTATATATATATATATGAAATATTCATTAAGCAATGGAGTCTGATCGCCAAAGACTTTGAACATTTTATTTGAGCTGTCAAATAAATCTTATTTGCATATCTGCAGACATGTCTCTCCTGATTGAAATAGCTTTCCTTTCCTACGACACCTTTCTGGAGAAATCTCAACAACCTTCACAGAGGGAGTGTCACTGCAGATACTGATATGCATATTATCTTTTGTTCATTTACTTTGGTGTATGCATCTGATTGTGGTGGTCAGCTGATGTAACAGCCTGCGGCAGTGCTAGGATTACCTGGAATCATTTTCCTCTTTAAGACGCTGGCAGACTTGACACGTACACCAGGAGTTTTCAGATGTCGACTCATCAAGTTTAACTTTGTGTACGTCAATGAACGGCGTTGCTCAATCTTTTCACAAACCACAAATCGAGGAAGCGAACAGCAAACTTACAAGCTGTCAAGTTTGTGCAATATAGCACAGTAGAGGGAAAAGTAACAACATGTTCCATAAAGAAATAGAATAATAAGAATAACCTCCCAATATGAGTCAAGAGGCTACTACCAGTGGTTTTTCCATGGAAAAGAAGGTGGTGTTAAAAATGTAGGTTTCTTGAGTTTTTTTTTTTACAGTTTTATTTATAATTTTTGACAGCATATGACATTGATAAATACAATATGTATTCTTGGCTGTACATTTTATCAGAACCCCAATAAGCAAAACAATAACTATATAGATAGATAAAACACACTACATACAAAACAAAAAACAAAACAAAAAATATATATATATATAACTAGAGTAACGGCAGTTACATAATTACATTAGAGTCATGGCCGGCGTACCTAACTATGGCATGGTGCTCATTTTGAAAGCTTCCATATATTTCAAGAATGGCTGCCAAGATTTGTTAAATTTAGTCAAAGAGCCAATTAGTGTACTTCTCATTTTTTCCATGTATAGAAACCTCATAAGGTCAACAATCCACTGATCATGAGTAGGCGGAGTTTCTTTTTTCCAAATCACAAGAATTAAACGTCGCGCGAGTAAAGAGGCAAAAGCAACAGCATTTGAATAGCGTTTGACAATAGAAATGTCTGGAGGTATCACCCCAAAGAGTGCAATCAGAGCCGAGGGAGCAAGTTTGATTTTATATGCCTCAGAAAGTGTCTTAAATATAGCTCTTGATTCAAACATTGATAAAAATGTGTCTACAAACATGAAAAAGCTCTTGGAGGAATGTATCCATTCAACGTTTTTTATTTATAAAAGCCTCCAGTTCATTTACTAGCAGATACGTGGTTTTGTGAGTAATTCCTTTTGACCAAAACAATCTCAAAACAATCTTGTGATGACATCAAATGATGATAAACCAATCTATCATCTCAGTGAAGCATCTCTTTTCAACACTGCATCTGAAACCTCCTCAACACACAAAGATCATGGGTGGATCTGACCATGTCAATGTTATTTTTGGATGAATTCCATGACTAAGTTTGCTAAGAATAATGGCAAAAGGAAGTGATATACTTCTGTTTTCAGCTCCAGCGTCAATATCAAGAGGTCAGCTGTGTGACTTGAGATAGATAGCACGCACGCAGTGAAGAAACCTTTTACCTTCAGCCTGAATGACGGCCGTTCAATCTTCTTCATGCTCCTGTCGCACAGAAGTGGAACTTCTAGGGACCGTGTTAAAAGTGCATGAAAATAGTCAAAGGGAGCTTTTCAAATTTTTGTCAATAGTTTTCTCATATTTATCATATTGTTGCATTCCTGCAGGACTAAGATGGGGGAAGATGTTGCCCCTAGTTTAGCTGATGGGTCAGGTTCAGAAAAAGGGAGGATGAAAGAGGGGAGTGAGAGTGAAAAGGAAAAAGGTGACAGAGAGAGAGATAGAGAAAAGCCTGAGAAGAGACACCCCCAGCGTTAACATTACTAACAGTTAAGCCATCTAATTAGTTACGGCTAACAACCTTTTTGTTGCGTTGGGCCCTCTTTTAACCCCGTAATTAATCTGTATTCTCAGGTAATAATTATGCGCTGCATTTGTACTCGGAAGTTGGATCTTTCTGATGTCAAAGTCAGAAACACGTCCCCTGTTCTCAGATTTTTGAGCTCGGTACTTGGACAACCACCAAGTACCCTGAAAGAATTGGAATTTAGGAGTCATTCTCAATTCAACTCTCAATTGTGCACAAGCCTGGCATTGAGAGAATTGAACTGACAGATCGATTTACGCCTCAAACTTGAATAATTTTTCACTTTTTCTGGCCCATCTGGATTTCCTACTTTTCAGAGAACTTGCTTCCAATTCAAGAATTTGCATCTAAAGCAAGTGTACTAGCGTGAGCATGAGTTTGTGTGGTATTTGTTTCTATACTACCACTTCTTCCAGTACCCGTAAATGATCTGGGAGGGGTCTTACAAGCAGGACTCTTAGACATCAAAGTAACTCATTAACAGGTGAAAACCCCTCTCTCCTCTCTTTCCGTGTGTGTGTGTGTGTGTGTGTGTGTGTGTGTGTGTGTGTGTCCTCTGACCCGGTTAATGTCTGTGTTCTCCCTGTTGACCCGGAGGACCACACGGATGTCAGACCACCGCAGGGATGATGTCAGACCACCAGAGCTGTTGAAGAGAAGGAGGAGAACAAGATGAAAGAAAAGAGGTGCGGAGGGAGAAGCTCTGTGGTGCTGATTGACTGGTGAGTGTAACTGTTAGTCAGCCATGCAGAAAGCAAATGAAATCTCAATACAGGCTCAGGGACCCAACTTTTCTATGTTGTACATCACTGAACAATGCTGCTCACTCGTCCCCGTTACAAGATTATTTCAGGTCCTTTAGTCATCTTTATACATCTGACAGCAGATAATGAGTTATAAAGAGTGATAATTATGTCACGGTGGTGCAGGTTTGGGCCCAACATGCAGAGTAGGAGACGAGGAGATGATGTATAGTAGAATTTAATAAACAAAATAAACGTATACAATCGAATTAGCCAGCAATTATCAAAAGATCTGATAACCAGGAAATCGAGAAGACAGAAAAAATAGGTACGGGCAGACTTTTGGACATGAAGTAAGACCACAACACATTAGACACACTGAGCACACAGATTTAATGTGCTAGGCAACTAGGGTGGAACGTGAGACGGAGGGAAGATGAACAGATGAACCCATCAGGGGCTGAATCTCAACTTATTTGATACCTTCTTCGTGAAGGCCGTCTCACTGCTTTTACTCCTGCCCCGAGGAGCTAGGATAGAGGATGGAGGAGGGATCTCGGAGAAGCTATGATGGAGGATCCACGAGAGAAGCCTTCCCAGAAGCAATCTTAGATCTCTGCAGGGTAAATCCTGGCAAAGCAGCTGACGAATTCACGTTGCGCCTCATCCCTCTAAAAACACGTTTCCTCTCTCCTCGCGTGATTTCCTCGCGTCTCTTCCAAGCTTCCTCGGTGGGACGGACTAAGACATGAGGAAGGGAAGCAAGTCAAGGAAACAGGAATACAATCTAAGAACATAGGATATACCCCCTGGGGAGTAATTTGACTCAACAGTAAACAAAGCTAGACAAAGACACATGAAACCGTTAATACAGGAAAATAATACAGGAAGCAAAGCAAGCGATCACACACAAGGATGGATCTAGGAATACAAAAACCGAGAACACGGAATAAAAATAACCCGAGCAAAACATAGCCGTGAACCAGAAACGAGAACAAAACAGCAAAAACAGGAAGCGGTGATCAAGTAACGGGGAAACAGCAAGAAAACGACACACAGGGAATGCATTAACCAAATAAAACAAAGCATGATAAATATGACAAATCTTATTCACTACACATGCAAAGCCTGTTAAGTTCATCATAAAGTTGAAGCTGACATAATACAGTAGCATGAGTCTAGGGATGAAAATCTGAAATAAGTGTGTGTTTATGTGTCAGGCATGTGTGTATTTTTAAAGGCAGGCCTGTAGCAGATGGAGAAATCCCCCATGGAGCGTCGGGGGAAGTTATATTTTCTCCCTCACGTGGTTGTCAATCACTGACCTGCTGCTGCCATTGCAACAACATGAAACATTTACAGTTCATCTATATCATGACAAGCATCAGCACCGTTCACACATTTCCACAATGTGAGAGTGTGTGTTTGAGTCTTGGATGAGTCGTGCGATGTGCATCCTTGTGAGTCGCGTGGATGAGTCAGGGGGAGAAAACCCAGAGCCCCGCACTGTTGTCCCCGTCTCGTGCGAGGCGTCTCTCGGTGGACTTTTGGAGAGTTGGAGTCGCTCCTGTGGAATCTGGCTGCTTTCTGTTTGTTTTGCAAACATGTTTCACTTCCTCTGCCTGGACTTATAACTTGACTCACATTCAATTTTATTCAACCTTGTTTATAGTGTGAAGTTATCTCAGGACACTTTATAGATAGAGCAGGTCTAGACCACAACAGAGACCCAACAATTCCCTCAAGTGGCGAGAATGAAAAATTCCTTTAAACAGGCAGAAACAGAAACCTTGAACAGAAGAAGCCACATCCGGTTTGGGGGGGGGGGACACACAGCGAGACAGAGAGAGAGAGAGAGAGAGAGAGAGAGAGGTGCATCAACATATTACTGTATCTCGTAGACCAATTTCTGCGTCAAATATAGCTGATTTTTTACATTACATGTCATTTAGCTGACACAGTTGCACGCCTCTGGAGCAACTAGGGGTTAAATGTCTTGCTCAGGGACACATTGGTTGATGTACCCCACAATAATGTAGCCTCTTTATTGATCCCCTATGGGAAAATTACAATTGACACTCTGTTGTTATTACACACTACACACAGGCCTGAAATACACACACACATGCCCGGGTCCTACACATGCATTGGAAAGAGATGTCATTTTAACCAAAAGATGTCACTGTGACGAGAGTTGTTGGAACGATTTGATCAGCAGTAGCTTGTTTGCATACGATTTTGCTAAAACTCTGTGAGTTGGTTGCCAACTTTGTCACCGGCTGACATTTAAATGCCATCAGCTGATTTATTATGATTGGACAATCGCTGTTTGGCAGTTTGGTTTCAGCTAATGGTTAATTGTGCCTATATTTGGACTTTGAATGTCTTGCTTTGCCCTCTTGGACTGTTGTGTGTGTGTGTGTGTGTGTGGCCGGTGTGTGTGTGCACTTACCGAGAGAGGAAGGAAGTATGAGAGATTAGTAAAGATGGATAAACAGCCAGATAAGACTTTATGACTCTCGAGGGGGGAGATGCAAGCAGAGCAGTAGGACGGCTGCTTTCTTTACCTTCCCCGCTGCGAAATCACAAGGCTTTGCATTGATGACCTACACATGCACAGATATTAAACTCATTATGGCAATCCTGTGCCGTGCCCTCCCTGTCTCTCGGCTCCTCTGAATCAGCCACTCCAGGCCGCAGCTGCCAGCTTGTAATGGCTTCCAGAGATCTCTCCCTCCCTTCATTCCCCTTCCTCCGTCTTTCTGTAGCCTTCCAGATGAACGGGCCAAAGTGGAAGTGGAAATCCGCTGTACTTCAGCCAGTGAGTCAGCTAGCAAAGCACCCGTTTGAAGGAAAACCACAACCAGGGGTTTGGAAAAGTAATGGATTTTGTTTTTCATAAATCATGGTGGAGTTTGTTGAGGGGTGTTTTTTTATATATATTTCAAACGGAAGGTCTTTGATGAGTGCATTAGTTAAATATGTGTGTTTATGCACAAGGGAGCACGTTCAGAGACACGCTGTTAAAGTTATACCTTTTCCTGGAAACTGAAAGAAGCTTATGTGTAATTGCCAAGGGACAGGATGCAGGCTTTTAAATTAGCTTATTTTTATGTGTGTGTGTGTGTGTGTGTGTGTGTGGACTATATTTGAGAGAGAGAGCGAAAGTTATTTTAGGCATTTTCCCCTTTCAGTGATGGGGAAAGTAATGTTTTTTCAGATTAGATTTGTGTGTAGAGAGGATTTTTGTGTCTGTGTATTAGAGTTGCAACTAATGATTCTTTTCATAGTCAATTATTTTCTTGATTAATTGAGTTGTTTTGGTCTCTAAAATGTCAGAAAATGGTGAAAAATGTGTATCAGTGTTTCCCGAAAAGCCCAAGACAACGTCCTCAAATGTCTTGTTTTGTCCTCAACTCAAAGATATTCAGTTGATTGTCCCAGAGGAGAGAAGACACTAGAAGATATTCACATTTAACAAGCTGACGTCAGATCATTTTTAATGTAACAGTTGACAACTAATCGATTGATTGATTAATCTTTGCAGCTCTACTGCACATACAGTGGAAGGAGTGGGGAGAGGTACAGCATGGACGCCATGTTGCTGTTGTTATGGATACAATGTGTGTTTATGACGGATGATGGACAAACGCCTCCTGACAACATCTGGCACGTCTGCAAATGGAGCCTGACAGGTGACACAAAGTCGACAAGGCCGCCATGTCACATCCAAACTAGGGTGACCAGACGTCTCTGGTTTCCGGGGACAGTCCCCGGTTTTGGTGACCTGTCCCCGGCTGGATCTGTCCCCGGAAATGTCCCCGGTTTTCACTGTGACTGACAGACCCGATACTGGAATGAAAGAAAGAAAACTCTGACCAAACGGAGCCGCTCGAGCAGCGCTGCTCAGAGCTCAGAGATGTTTTAGAAAGCCTTGTTTTACCATGCTAAAATCAATCAGAGTCTGGTGGAGATATGCTGCTCTATACACGCTAAAATCACTGATTATTTACATGGAGTCTGGTGGAGATATGCTGCTCTATACACGCTAAAATCACTGATTATTTACATGGAGTCTGGTGGAGATATGCTGCTCTATACACGCTAAAATCACTGATTATTTACATGGAGTCTGGTGGAGATATGCTGCTCTATACACGCTAAAATCACTGATTATTTACATGGAGTCTGGTGGAGATATGCTGCTCTATACACGCTAAAATCACTGATTATTTACATGGAGTCTGGTGGAGATATGCTGCTCTATACACGCTAAAATCACTGATTATTTACATGGAGTCTGGTGGAGATATGCTGCTCTATACACGCTAAAATCACTGATTATTTACATGGAGTCTGGTGGAGATATGCTGCTCTATACACGCTAAAATCACTGATTATTTACATGGAGTCTGGTGGAGATATGCTGCTCTATACACGCTAAAATCACTGATTATTTACATGGAGTCTGGTGGAGATATGCTGCTCTATACACGCTAAAATCACTGATTATTTACATGGAGTCTGGTGGACTTTTATGTTTTAAAAAATGATCTTAATCTTTAACAGAAAGGTCAGCCTCCTTAGAAATCCTTTCCATAATGTTATCAGACACTTAGAATATTAATCTGAGTCTGTCAACAGCAAAACGAGCACTTTATGAACGTAAATACAAGCTGGACAATTCTCCCATTAACTTCCATTGTAGCTTGTTTCTCTGCTGCCGACTGCAGCGATCTCGTTTCATACTGCATCAATGTCAAAGGAAAATCTTTCCTCAATAGTTTATATTGTATCCGATACTCAGCTCTAGGTCTAGTGTCCCCGTTTTAAGTTTTACAAAAATTAAAAACATGACGTGTTTTGGAGGTATTTACGCTTCTGAGCTGAAAATGTCCCCGGATTTGGTCTGAGACATCTGGTCACCTTAATCCAAACTAGCCAACGTGGAGCACCCATACATATTCCAGGCCACATATTTTGACTCTGTACATGTACTGTTTTTAACTAGTCTGCATCAACGGAAGTACATTTCCAGGATTCGGCTTGACATGTCCGCTCTCTGTGTGTTACTGTCACTCCCCGATGTGAGTCGAGTGCAGATGTGAGTTGCGCAGGCTCAGATTTAAACGTTTTACGACATAACTGTCATACTGAGATTTGTGAAATCCATGAAATAATAAACTTTTCTCATTACAAACAATAACAGAAGATGGAAATCCTTTCAAAACGTTGTAGCTATCTATGGTTGTTTGATTGCTAACGTTAGCTCAAAACACCATTCACCTGACAGCATTTATTGTGTTCGATGCTAACTTGTAGCTAAGCTAGCAGTGAACCAACTTTGTTAAATAGGTTCATTTTTACTGTGTTGACATTACAGAAGTCTCTTGTTCTCTCACAAAGTGACGCATGCACGACTCACATCCGCACTCGACTCACATCAGGGAGTGACTCGTTTTCAAAATTGGTTTGTTCGGGAATAAGCTTCAAACCAGCAAGCTACACGCTGAAAATGTCAGGTTTTGAAGAAGATTTGGATCATGCAACAAGGCCGGCGTGCTCGGTTCTTTTTTTTCTTTTTTTTTTCAAATATGTTTATTGAACTTTTTTTTTTTTTTTTTGCAAATTAACACAGCAATATGGAAACAACACTCAGTACAACATTGATCCACACACCTTTCAATTTCACATGCACCCAATCAGCACAATGATGCTCGGTTCTTTTGGGAAATGATTGTAAAGATTTACAGAGAATACGTTCAGGGCGTTTCCTCTCTAACTGGGACCTTTTGGGACCGATTGGTGGGATTATTGTGGACCAAGTACACACAGAGATACACTGGTAAGAGATAATGATGTTTAACCGTGGAGATAATGAGGTGTAACCATGGAGATAATGAGGTGTAACCATGGAGATAATGAGGTGTAACCATGTATACAGCTAATAGCCCTTGTGTTGGCTTCCTGTCAAAATTTAAAATCAGCACTTTTGTTGACACTTTTTATGGATGTTTTTAACTTTTTCTTACGTTTTTGTCCCTTTTTTCAACACTTTTGATGCTTTTTTTTCAATGTTTGTCACTTTTTTGATGTTTTCAACACTATGTAACACCAACTTATTAACTTTAGTTTTACAGTACTTTTTCGAATTTATGGTCAATAAAGCTCATTTATAGGAAATTATACCTAATGTTTGAGTTAGAAAAGCAGAAATGAGGAATTATTTAGACTAAAATTAAAGGAATGGATGTTGATGATAATCACAGACTGGAATATGTCAACTTTTACTCAATACTATTTCAAAACCGCTTCAATTTGTTTTTCAAATGCTATAAAACTGAATAAGACACCCCAAAATCAATGAAAGTAGAGATTTATACTTACCTTTTGGGTAATTACAATTGGGTAACATCATTGATATAGGAAAACGGGTCAATTTGACCCGAGGACAACACGAGGGTTAAATAGCTCATGTTACTGTATTGTGTCAGTAAACTTAATGCAATATTGTATAAGGTGTTTTCTTTTGCTGGGTACATACAGTATGTTCGACCAAAATAAGTTCCTTTGAGACTATTTTGCAGAGCCACCGTCGATGCGTCCGGAGCTTAGTGCCGCCCAAGACGATTGTTTTTGGTTTAAAAAAATTCAACACATCCCAGAATGCATCTGTGGTGTAGCGAGACGTTCCTCTGGCAGTGCGAGACTACTGTAGCTTTTGACTAACTGTCACACAAACACGACCAGGCTGACCTTCCACCACAGCTAACGAGGCCGAGAGACGCCTGTCCGCAAGAGCAAACACTGTCTTACATCAAGTGCTCGATGACATTTTAATGGTAACAACAATCTTTGTGAAGCGGGGCCAGTTTTGTGCGACTGTTTTTATTAGTCACTCTGAGTCACCGACAGCAGCAGCAGCAGCAGAAGCACCAAGGCCTCATGTGCCGCATACCGGGACGGCTGTGCCGGCACAAAGAGCCCAGTAAGACTGAGGCCTATCAATCAAGTGAGGTCACAGCGGGCAAACTGAGGGGAGAGTGGGGCGGCCGGCCTTTTGTTGCACGTTGTTGTGTTGCGGCCGGTGACATCATGCTTTGTGGAGTCTGTCATTAAAGAGTGATAAATATCCTCTGTGTGAGATAAATATCCTGTGTGAGTGTGTGTGTGTGTGTGTGTGTGTGTGTGTGTGTGTGTGTGGGTGGGGGGCATCTGGAGAGAGTCCCTAACCACAAAATGATGTTGAGGATCAGTTAGTGGAACAGAGGGCTTTAGGATAAATGAGTGGTCACACAAAAGAGCTGACATAAAAATAGGAGAAGAAAATTGAGCAATAAAATCTGCGGCTTTCTCGACGAGAATTGAATCACTTTCCATTATGGGGGTGCTGCGGAGGAAAAAAAAGTGCTGTATAAAGCTCCTCTATTTGAGTGCTGTCATCCTTTTACAAGCATTCGTCAGCATGTTATTGTCACACGAGATGAAGTTAGCAAGTAATAAATTCTCAGCATGGTAGCAGATATCCACTGACTCATCTCGACCTGAGAAGCTGTTTTAACACTTGCACTCTCACAAGAACAAACCTGAGTGACAAACCATAAATCTGAGCCAGCAGCGGTTCAAGTCACTGCACGCTTCTTCTTTTGTTAATTTTGTTGTTGTTGTTGTTGTTGTTGTTGTTAATGCTATTCCTCGGGTTTCAAAGTGAGGGATCGGTGTGCGGCCAACAAAGAGAGCTTATGATGGCGACAGCTGTGCAGGCAGCTGCGACTCTGCCAGTTAAAGTTCAATGAGAGACACTTGTCAAGACTCGAGGGGGGCAGGGGGGGGCATTGAAAGCATGACGGGGCAATCTGCCATGGAGGTATTGGAGCTTGGCGATGCAGTGCCAAAAATGAGGGAGCGCCGGTAGAAAAGTAAAAGTGATGACTCACCAAACTTCCCAAAATCACCCCTCCCTCCTCCTTTCCTGATTTACGGGAAATGGAATGCAGGGTTGTTGTTGTTTTTTTTTCTTTCTTCAGTAGCAGACGTTCATCTTCTTGACAAGCTGCCGGGTCAGAGCCTGGGTTAATGTTTGTCTGTGGGATTGTTTCATCCCTCTCCGTAGGGGGGCCAAATCAGGGGGCCAAACGGGTCTAATTATGTCAGGCATGACATTTAAACGTGTTATTGCCATGAATAGATGTCTGCGTGTGAAACAGTTAAGCCTTTGTTCTGCATCATAACCAGGCCTTTTTTGTATGTCACTGCCGGTGAGTTTGGGATTTACCCAACTGTCAAATGGGATTAGAGGATCAATTCATGTGAGCTGCTTAGTTTGCTAAAGAGATTTTAATAGACCACATGCTTCTAAGCCCCTTGAAGAACTTCATAAACTGTTTTATTTGGGGCACAAACAAGCCATTACAAAGTCATTAAAAAGTGATTTTATGGCATTGAACCTGCACATGGAACCAGTGTGTACAGTATGTTGTGTGCAAGAGTGGGACAACATTTTAATTAAAGAGACGTATCTTTTACCAAATGCTTTTAGATCAATCTGCGGCTTCTTGTCAAGTCCCATTGTGACTCATATCTAATCCCCTTTTACTGCTTTTTAATCTATTGTTGATTTTATTCTTCTATCCTAACTTCCTATTCCTTACTTGACTTGGATTTCATCATGTCAGTTGTTGTGTATTACATTTTTGTGTCATTGCTTGGTATGCACCTTTCTGTTTCCCTAATGTTGTTCATCTGTACCGAAGCAGATCCCAAACTACATCTGCCTCAACTGGAAAACAGTTTGGGTCAACTTCTGTGCTATATAATATATATAATGTGCTATATATAAATAAAGATAACCTGCTGTGGTAATAAAACAAACATCCTAGGCACTGTTACGTCTGTGTGCAGCTTTTTCAGAGCTTGGACCGCATCTAGCGGTCTGCGAATGAGTTTCAGGGCGCACTCACACTTGGCACAGTTGCCTTGAGCCGTGCTTTGGCACTAGCACGGCACGGAGCGATCTCACTAGTCCAGCGGCGTCAAACTCAGTTTCAGTAAGGGCCACACTGAAAAATGAAAATCATCAAAGGCCAGACATTAATAGTCTGTTGACATGCTCTAATTTCATTGAAAAAGTCAAATGTAGCTCAGCGTAAATTCTTTCAGGAAGACCTGACACCTAGTCAATGCTTTCGTCCTAAATCAAATCAGCTGTTGGAGGCGTTCACCTTCCTGTTAAACCAATCAGAATCGGCCACGAGTTCCAAGGGCCAATCACAGCGTCATAATCCTGCTTTGAATCTGTTTCTCTCCCTGCTGCCGTCAGCTGTCATTTCAGGCAAAGCGTGCAACCCTCCACCTCCTCTCCCACCTCCAGTCATCGCCACCCAAAGGCACCCTTGGTCCACCTCCTCTCCCACCTCCAGTCATCGCCACCCAAAGGCACCCTGGGTCCACCTCCTCTCCCACCTCCAGTCATCGCCACCCAAAGGCACCCTGGGTCCACCTCCTCTCCCACCTCCAATCATCGCCACCCAAAGGCACCCTGGGTCCACCTCCTCTCCCACCTCCAATCATCGCCACCCAAAGGCAACCTGGGTCCACCTCCTCTCCCACCTCCAGTCATCGCCACCCAAAGGCAACCTGGGTCCACCTCCTCTCCCACCTCCATTCATCGCCACCCAAAGGCACCCTGGGTCCACCTCCTCTCCCACCTCCAGTCATCACCACCCAAAGGCACCCTGGGTCCACCTCCTCTCCCACCTCCAGTCATCGCCACCCAAAGGCACCCTGGGTCCACCTCCCCTTCCACCTCCAGTCATCACCACCCAAAGGCACCCTGGGTCCACCTCCTCTCCCACCTCCAGTCATCGCCACCCAAAGGCAACCTGGGTCCACCTCCTCTCCCACCTCCAGTCATCGCCACCCAAAGGCACCCTGGGTCCACCTCCTCTCCCACCTCCAGTCATCGCCACCCAAAGGCACCCTGGGTCCACCTCCTCTCCCACCTCCAGTCATCGCCACCCAAAGGCACCCTGGGTCCACCTCCTCTCCCACCTCCAGTCATCGCCACCCAAAGGCACCCTGGGTCCACCTCCTCTCCCACCTCCAGTCATCGCCACCCAAAGGCACCCTGGGTCCACCTCCTCTCCCACCTCCAGTCATCGCCACCCAAAGGCACCCTGGGTCCACCTCCTCTCCCACCTCCAGTCATCGCCACCCAAAGGCACCCTGGGTCCACCTCCTCTCCCACCTCCAGTCATCGCCACCCAAAGGCACCCTGGGTCCACCTCCTCTCCCACCTCCAGTCATCGCCACCCAAAGGCATCCTGGGTCTTTCTCCTGCTGGACGCTCCGTCGACTCCTTTGGTCTGGTCTTTGGGCTCCTTCGCCGCAACCGCCAGTGTCTAGACTCCATCAGGGAGGATTGTCTTGGCTTCCTTACCCCTTTTACAAATTATTCCTTAACAATGGAGTCTAAAGCTCTGTCGCACTGTTGCTTGCTCTGGAGGAAACTACTAGAACTGTTGGGACCTTGTAAATTCTGGAGTATGGTCTAGACCTACTCTATCTGTAAAGTGTCTTGAGATAAATCTTGTTATGAATTGATACTATAAATAAAATGTAATTGAATTGAATTAAAGCTCCAAAGACTGTACATTTTGTTATGCTTATGTACAATAAACTTTTGAATATCTGCAAACAAGTCTCTCCTGATTGAAATATCTTTGACTGTCTCATATAGTCTCGGCAAATCTGCCAAATTCTGCTCTCAGTGTCGCGTAATTACAGTTTGAAACCGTTTCATATTTATTTTGATCTTAAATTGATATGTGGGCCAGATTAAAATTTGTGAGGGGCCGGATTTGGCCCCCGGGCCTTGAATTTGACAAGTGCACTAGTCAAACGAACCGGACTTTGGGTGCTCCGGGCACGGTGTGACTAGGCCAAGTGTGAGTGCGCCCTGATAGTGTCACGTGATATCAATGGCTTTTATAAAGAAGTTCTTTAGTGTCAGCTTCGGAGGGCCTTCTTCTCTTTTTCCTCGGGTCTTCCACTTACTCCCGATGACCTTTGACCCTTGTCACGGTTGATGCTGTTAGCGGATTTGGTCTGCTGCTCACACACCACAGCTGATGTTGTCTGGTGCTGGTCTGTGCTGTTTAACTGATGGCTCCCTGTGTGAAAAGACCCTAATATGCTCATCTTTACACACCTGTTACAGCTAAAGGCCCTATTTTAATTATCTAAGCACATGGGGCGTGTCCAAATCCACTTTTGCTAGTTTGACGGCGGAAAAAAGGGTCCGTGCGCCGGGCACATGGTTCAAAAGGGTTGTACTTGGTGTTTTCATCTATCATAGGTGTGTTCTGGCCGTAACATGCAATAAACCAATCAGAGTGTCCTCTCCCATTACCTTTAACAGCCAGGTGAGTTTGTACCGTGGAGCATTGCTATTATGATGGTGGATTTGCCACGTCATATTTTTATTTGTAATCTTTTGCATGTACTGTATGTGTGTGCTTCTGCGCTTCTCTGTGTGTGTGTATAACAAGTGTGAATTCACTGTTAAAATAACAATGAAATGCTGCCTTATTGACTTTAGACCAGGTTTTTGTTGGTCAATGGCGCGATCTCTTCCCGCTGCCTCACGATAGCAATACGCCCAGAATGCCCCTGAACACACCTCCCTGTAAGACCAGCACGCCCAGAATGCACCTGAACACACCTCCCTGTAAGACCAGCACGCCCAGAATGCACCTGAACACACCACCCTGTAAGACCAGCATGCCCAGAATGCACCTGAACACACCTCCCTGTAAGACCAGCACGCCCAGAATGCACCTGAACACACCTCCCTGTAAGACCAGCACGCCCAGAATGCACCTGAACACACCTCCCTGTAAGACCAGCATGCCCAGAATGCACCTGAACACACCTCCCTGTAAGACCAGCACGCACATGGGCGCTGGACGGGAAATTGACAACTGCGTTGGTCTTAAACTAGCAGACACAAAGACACACATGCAAGATAGTGTGCCCATAGTGTGATAACACTTGGATTTTCTTTTCTATTGTATGCATATAAATATGAAAGGTTTCTAAAGTTATTTGAATGCAAACTGAAGTAAATCTTTGACTCTTACATTGAACTTTTGAACTTCACCAGCTGTGTTTTAGAGAGAGCAGCGCTGCAGGCAGGAACTCAGGCTGACCCAACAACAGGAGCTGAAAGGTCTTGGGAGTTATCGCTTCAACAAGGCTCTAATCCTCCACGACAACTCCCTTTTCAAACATCTTTCAAACTGAACCTTGATTCACTCTCCTGTAATTATCTCCCAAACCACAGGTGCTATCACTTCTTCTTTGTGCATCTATCTCTCTGTAGCAACGACATACCTTTTACTGTGCGTCGTGACCTTGTTATGACCATCGCAACTTCAAAGGTCTTTGAATTTATGTTCCGAGTCGAAGGCCTGGCTACACCACTAATGCATTCTGGGATAGGAAATTAAAAAAAAAAAACACCCTGGGTTGTTTTGCAATTGTCAGCGACGCAGGCTCTGCAGAATAGTCTCAGGAAGGAACTTGTTCTGGTGGAACATCTGCACCCCGCGAAAGAAAACGCCACATACAATATTATATTAACCCTCATGTTGTCCTCGGGTCAAACTGACCCGTTTCCCAATGTCAATGTTCTTTTTAATCCCCCAAAATAACATGATTGATTCCACACAACGCTCTTTGGCAAGTACAAATCTCTACCTTCATCAATTTTGGGGCGTCTTATTCAATTTTATAGCATTTGGAGAGAAAAAAATTGAAGTGTTTTTGAAATAGTATTGAGTAAAAGTTGACATATTCCAGTCTGTGATTATCCATCCATTCCTACTACTTTTGAACGTACACATGTTCCACCAAAACAAGTTCCCTCCTGAGGGTACTTTGCAGCGGCAGCAGCACCCAAGACGATTGTTATTGGTTTAAAGAAATGCCAATAAACCAGAACCAGGCCTTCTTCTGCACGCTCTGGAGGAGGGTCTGGCAATGCAGGACTACGGTTTTGCTAAACGGAGATCACACACATGACAAGCTCAGCGCGGGTCCACGCTGGATGATGGATCCTTCAGAAATGAGACAACGTGCGGGTTCAGCAGCTTTCATTCTCTCAGGTCACCCGGCGGCTGCGTCTCACGCCGTGTGAGTCAGCGGAGCGGCCCTGAGCCGAGGGGACAGTTAGTTCACCTGAGAACAGATCAGTCACTGTAGGTGGCTGTCTGAATGCATCAGTCTCAGTGGGACTTCCACGCTAGCTTTTGTGCTGACAGTGCTAAAGACACATGGGTGAACAACACGCGGGCAACCAGCATGAATGCAGACATTTAGGAGTCTTTCTAAACCAAAAAATAAAACTCATACATGGATATTTGATTAATTTTTAGGGCTGCACTATAGGAGCAAAATATCTAATTACGATTATTTTTGACTGATATTGCGATATATTTCCCAATATTGAAGGCTATGATTATTTCTGTATTTTTATTCTCATTTTAATTGAAAATACTAAAATTTAAATGATTATAGTGTGATTTTTGTGAGGTTTTTTCTTGTCTGTAGTAAAGGATTTGTAGGCCGAGACGTCTCGGCAGCACCACAATACTTGATCCAAATGGTTTTACACATAATTTGCATTTGACAAATATTGCGTCCCCTTGCGATTTGGATAGTCCATATTGCCATTTCAATTAAATTGCGATTAATTGTGCAGCCTTATTTTTGTGTCTTAAATCAATGATTCCCAACCAGGGGTACCTGTAACTCAGAGAGTACGTAAAAAGGATTACAAATACAAATAAAAAAAGAAATTATTTGATTTAAAGGTTGTATCCACATCTTAACATTAACTGTAACACCTGAACACATGTTCTGTTCTGTAGAAGTGTGTGAAAACTAGCTAACAAGCGAGCACAGAAGTTTACACAGGAGAAGTAATGACTTAACAGTTCAAACATAATTGGAACATTGAAGTTTAATTTGATTTGCTGTGCATTACGAGCAGCCGCTGAAATGAAATGCATTTTAATTTAGCAGCTTAATACATGGGAATGCTTCAGCTGTGTTTGCATGAATAAGTGTTTGCACTGTGCGCACAAGCCTAATTTGTTTCCCCGCGTGACTGGATGCACTCTGATGAAGATAAGCAAAGATGGAAGGAGACGATCATCCCCCTCTCCCCCCCACTCTCCCTCCCTCTCTATCAGCAGCGAGGAGGTTAACAGTCAGGCCAGATGCAGGCGTGTTGATTGCGGTAGACAGGTTCAGTAAACAGTGCCTGTGTGCTGCTGAGTCAGGTGGAGTGTCACTCTGGGTGAAGGGCCGCGGCTTCCCTCAGGCCACGCTTGTTGACAAGTCCCTCTCTGCCCACAAAGCCCGGCTGCGTGTAATTTGGTGCTGTTAGGGAAGGGCATCAATTAAAGCTGAGCTTGTCTGCAGAAAGGCCAAACGAGGGACCGAAGGTTGAAGCTCGTCTGGGTGTGATTGGCTGAGAGTGTGCAGACCTAAAGACTAGGGAAGTTGTGCAAGGTTGAAGGTGTGGTTGACTTTTTTTTTTGTTGGCACGTGTTTACAACTCTCACGCCCAGCAAACGGTCAGGAGTGGCTTTTAAAATGACAGCTATCGGTGGCTAATGAAGAAACAGTTCACTGGGTTTTCATATGTGTCTTATTGCAACACTCGTATGCCCTCATGTGCATTGAAAGTTATTGGTAATCATTCCTTTATATGTACAGCACATTTCAGCAACAAGGAGAGAATAGATTTACATAAATCCTTAACCCTTGTGTTGTCCTCCCGGGTCAAACAGACAAAAAATTGACGTGTGTATGTGTGTGTGTGTGTTTCTGTGTGTGTGTTTCTGTGTGTAAGAACATTGGTGGTTCACATGCATAAGTGTCAACTTGATGACATGATGTGTGTGTGTGTGTGTGTGTGTGTGTGTGTGTGTGTGTGTGTGTGTGTGTGTGTGTGTGTGTGTGTGAGAGAGAGAGAGAAAGGGAGAGTGGGTGTACAAGCACAGGAAAGTTGAGTATGGAGATGTCTTTCATCTCCTGGATGAAAATTATTCTCTTTCCCATTCCTTTCCATGGGCGGCCATTTTTGACCGTAAATAAAAAAAGTGACCAAGTTGAATAAATTACTCCAAATTCAAAGAAAGTAGTCATGCCTTTTTTAATGGATTCCATAAGGTCTTGAGGCAATCTGATGTAAAAAGTTATATTTAGGGTGCAGGGAATGTGTAAATCGGTTATTTTTGACCAGAACAGAGTTAGAAGGTTAAGTAAACACAATGCAGAATAAGTCTTATATTTAAAAAAAAAATTAATAAAGTTGTGTGTTTAATGGTCTGATCATCTCAGCTGGACTGGAAGGCCGTTATCCTGTTGGCTGGTTTCATTCATATTTAAATATCAGATTATATAAACTACATGTGTCATGTGTGCAGGAATCTTATTGTGAAAAGTTACTGAAGCTGTCCGATTAACATAGTGGAGTAAAAAGTACAATATACCTTAAATGTATACAGTACTTGAGTAAATGTACTTAGTTACAATCCACCACCGCCTTGGCAAATAACTTCCCTCGCTCTCTGCAGACGTTGACTTCGCTGGCTCGCTCTACTGGGACAGCAGGCCCAGTCTTGCTTCCCACACACCCTGACCCAGTCAGTCCTGCCAGCCAACACCGGCACAACCGCGCCATCAAGTCCCGTTCCACATGCAGCATACCGCTGTGGGACACAGTCTTCTTAAAAAGGGTTTGAGGCGTTTTCTTAGAGGGTGGAGTAAAAAAAATACTAATGCAAAAGGTACACCTGACTTGTGAGGACAAGGTGGAGCATAAACTGCAAACTCTTAATGTGTAAAGTAACTGAAGCTGTTTGATTAGCGTGGTGGAGTAACTAAAGTAACTAGTAACTAAAGTAACTAGTAACTAAAGCTTTCAGATGAATGTAGTGGAGTAAAAAGTACAATATTTGTCTCTGAAATGTAGTGGAGTAGAAGTGGAAAGTGGCATTTAAAGAAAAGAATCAAGGAAAGAGGGGCGCCAGCAGCTCAATCTGTAGTGAGTTGGGTTGGGAACCGGAAGGTCGCCGGTTCAAATCCCTGTACGGAGCGTGGATTGGTAGCAGGAAAGATTCCACTTAACTCCTGAGCACTTACTCTTACATCTTTCCATTAGTGCATGTGTAGGACCTGAGCATGTGTGTGTGTATTCCAGGTCTGTGTGTAGTGTATAATAACAACAGAGTATGAATTATAAAGGACAAGTACGTCAAATGTACTTAGTTACATTCCACCACCGCCTTGGCAAATAACTTCCCTCGCTCTCTGCAGACGTTGACTTTGCTGGCTCGCTCTACTGGGACAGCAGGCCCAGTCTTGCTTCCCACACACCCTGACCCAGTCAGTCCTGCCAGCCAACACCGGCACAACCGCGCCATCAAGTCCCGTTCCACATGCAGCATACCGCTGTGGGACACAGTCTTCTTAAAAAGGGTGTGAGGCGTTTTCTTAGAGGGTGGAGTAAAATTAATAAATGAAAAAGGTACACCTGACTCGTGAGGACAAGGTGGAGCATAAACTGCAGTTGATGGTATGTTTGTGAACACGTGCTGGGAGGCGCAGGCTTAAGTGTTGTGCCTCCTACGTGTTATTAGTCTTGCACGATAATTATCGCACTCATGACCGCTAAATAACAATGTATTCAAACAACTTTGAGCCACACTTCAAGAGGTGATATTTGCAGATATTACATGGTGCTTGCAGCTGATGACAACAGTTAAATAAACCTGCTCCCATTATATGGCAGTAAAATTAAACTTGAATGAATATACAGGCTCAAAGCGCTTGTACTGTATAAACAACGATGTATAAAAGTGAGAAACAGCAGGGAGTCTACAGTGAAAAATGCAACATATTAAAATTTAGTCAGTTGTATTAACTATAGACCAGTCTTATGTAAAGTACTTGAAAGCAATACAAAAAAAAGAATTCTAATGCAATAAGATTAAATAAAAAACCCAAAATAATTCAATGAAAGTAATCATAAATTTTACCTGAAGAATGTTGTATGGAATCATCCATGTCATTTGTTGGCAATTTGGTTGAAAGAAATACATATTTCTGATATAAAACACTTTGAAACGGGTCAATTTGACCCGAGGACATGCAACACAAGGGTTAAAGGTGCACTGTGAGTTCCTGCAGTACATAATATTCAGGGTTACCACACTTTCTTTAACATTAAAAGTGAAAGTTTCCAAAAATCTAAATAACCAATCAAAGTACAGATACTCCAGACAATCCTACTTAAGTACAGTGAGTATTTGTACTTTGTTACATTACCATACTGATATAGACCCTCAATTATTTATCCAAATCAAGGCTCTAAATGTAATACTTCACACCAAATTATTCTCAGTAGCCCTTCTGTGTATATAATAATGTGATGTACTGTGTTTTATGTATTTATAGTGTGACGACCCCTCCCAGTCTGCTTGCCTGCTTCTTTTCTGCAGGTGCTGCGAGTGGGCGGGTAGGTTGGGCTGGGGGGGTCGTCTGTGCGGGGCTTGCAGAGGGCATTAAAGACGGCCCCCCTGGGAGTCTCACCCTCTCTCAGCTGGTCCGACTGCATCATCCACCATTTTGTTCTTTGTTTGGTTAGTTGCTCCACACATCACACCATTCATTCACTCATCCACACGTGGCAAACACGAGTGATGTCTTCTACACTTACACACCCCACTGTTACATTTATATTGAGTTAAGTTGTGTTATTAGTCTATTTAGTTAAATAAAATGCTTTTTGGTTAATCTATCTGTGTGTATCCTCTCTTTCGTTGCCAGCCTTGAGCCTGGCGCTAACAAAAGGGAAGTCACACACAGATATATTAACCAATGTGTTAAAAACTTCCCAAATTCTTTTTTTTAAACATTTACCAGACGCCCAGTATTAACAATCCCGGACGAGCCCCCATTTGTTGGGAGACAAAATCCAACAAAAAGACACAAAATGTATGAGGAAATTGCTTTTTTTATTGAGAAATGTACCATTTTCTTGAGAAAGGACACCTAAGCCCCACCGCCAAATCAGGCATACCTACTGTATGTCTTCCACAAACCAAGAGAAAACACTGCATTTTAGTTTTGAAAAAGTTAAGCAAAATGCAAATCCTCATCTGTTTTTCAAAAGCCAGTGTATCTCGGCATACTGTGGTCATATTGTGTGTAGCTGGCACGTACAGTAGCTTCTGGGCCGGTCGGCCCTCTGTGAGCCGATGTCAGCGAGAGATCCAAGAAGCTGCATCCTCCAGAGTCCCAGTGTCTCATAGAGTACACTTCAATATTTCTATTTTTAGATGCACAAAGTGTCATGTCAAAACTGTGGCAAAACAACACACTATAGGACAATAAAAAATGAAACTTCTTCTGCTCTCGGTCGTCATTAAACCGACAGATAATGGAGCCGGTGAGGCTCATGTTGCCCAGAGGAGAAATGCACCTGATACACTCAGGGGGATTTGCCCTGATCACAAGCACACATGGCGGGACTCTCCCTGAGAAGAGGCACTTGTTACCAGACCACTGTGACTCACCCGCGCTGGCCATGTGCTGCCTGCTTGTGTGGGATAGGGAGGGAGAGAGAGAGAGAGAGGGTGAGGGATCAAAAAAAGAGAGCGAGACAAGCAAGCCAGGCTGCTTTATGTGTATGGCACATTTCAGCACCAAGGCAATTTAAAGTGCAGTGTTCAGTGTTATGATTTTTCTTGATTTGTCCAGTTTGGTCATAACGTCGGCTTAGCATCGCTAACGTTAGCCTTAGCCAACTCCTTCCCCACTAACGGAGCGAGCTGGAAAATCAAGCTTTCCCCGAGCCCCGTGGGGGGGCCACAACATCACAGCCCCCAACAGAACTCTGAAAGGGGTTTTTTCTTGCTCGGTTCTTTAACTCCTGGATATTTGGCAGCGTTGCCACATCGGACCAAATGGCTTCGCTCGCATCTTTACATTAGATGAGATTAGATTCAACTTTATTGTCATTACACAGGTACAGGTACAAGGCAACAAAATGCAGTTTAGGTCTAACCAGAAGTGCAATAGCAGTAAGTGCAGGACATGGATATGTAGTGAATAAATATATAAATGAATACTATTATAGACAGAATTTTACAGATAGATTTGTCCTATGAATATAAAATAAGTAAAGTAAAGTAAAGTATTGTGAGCAAGATTTACAGCTGGATATGTACTGAATATAATATACAGGTTAGAGGATGGATACCCGACCCGAGCCCGACGGGACCCGACGGGTCGGGCCGGGTTCGGACAGATTTTTAGAAAGGATGCTCGGGTTCGGGTCGGGCTCGGTCACATCAGCGCGATAAGGCATTGAACATTTTGGATTTAAAACAGCTTAAAATAAATGTCAAATATTACCCCAACATCCATCTTCCTGTGTGCTGTGACAAGGAAAGACGTGCGTATTAAGCTCCATGTGGCAGCGCAACGATGGAAGATGTTAAAAAGAAGTTGGCCGCAGGAGATTTTAAAACTAGGCCTATTGAAAACGAAGGAAAGTCAGCTGTGCATTGATGCGCTCATCTGTCGACATTTCCCAATGCCTTCCTACAATTGCTTAATAAAAGCGGGCTTTCCACACAAACAAACGTACATGTGTCATTAGTATGAGAAACAAATGCGATTTTAACTGTGTCGGGCTCGGGTCGGGCTCGGACAGAAATATCTTAATGCCTGTCGGACGCGGGCCGGGCTCGGACAGAAAAATCCGGCCCGATCCGCACTCTAATACAGGTGGATATTACTAGAAATTTTAGTTAGTTAAAATTAGTAGACATTTTACAGATTTTACTTCTCCGCCACCATTAAGGAACTACAACTCAAACTAGCGCACGACCTCAACGTCTTCGTCCTCAGCCACTCCCTCTGTTCGCTGATTGGACCGGTAAAGATTTGACCGGAGAAAACCCGCAAATATACCGCAAACCCGCTGAAGGAAAATGAAAATTGAGCTGACGTATGTAGGAGGGGGGAGCCAGGCTGAGTTTTTACTGGCCCATATACAAATTGTTTTCACAAAGAAACATCAAGACAATCAGGGGAAAAAATATCATCAAAAACAGAAGAGAAAAATACATGTCAAACTTTGAACAAAATAACCATCAAAAAGGCATAAAAAAAATTCCAAAAATGTCAAGAACAACCTAAATTTTTGGTTGGCCAACGGCACATTCAAATCAAATCATTAAGCAAGCATTCTCCGATGGAGTCAGGGGAACGCTAACGTCATTTATAATGCGATGATGCTCCAACAGGCAGGTGCCCAACATTTACATTGGGCAACCCTATTGTTTTACCCTGAAAGTGCTTTACATATAACATTAAAGATCAGTTAAATGTATAAAAACAGCCAAAATACTATAAGACAGGAATGAAATACAAGAGCAAAAGTTACAGTGCAGTGTGAGAAATTAAAAATGTAATCAAGACAGGCAGAATCAAACAGAAACGTCTTCAGTTTCGGTTTAAAAGAACTGAGAGTCGCAGCGGACTAGTGGTTTTACTGGGAGTTTGTTCCAGATATGTGGGGCTGAAACTGAACGCTGCATCTCCATGATTAGTTCTGACTTTGGTGAAAGAGAGAGCGAAAGAGAGAGAGAGAGAGAGAGAGAGAGAGAGAGAGAGAGACCACTATGAGATCACCACATTACAGATTGGTTTAGGATTGTACAGTAATTATATTGTACAAAACTGTCAAGTATTATATTGTGTTATGTAATTGTTTTGTAATTTTGTGTGTTGTCTAACAATCAGTGCAGTATAGAATCTATGTGACACCTACTGTATGTATTTAATATGTGATATGTACTATATGCATTTTTTGTAAACTGCTTTGGCAACCACATGTTATGTTTGTTCATGCCAATAAAGTGAATGGAATTGAGAGAGAGAGAGAGAGAGAGAACATGTGAGACAATGTAATAAGTTGTGTAAGAATTTTGCTGTGTACCATGTGTACTCCTCGTGCCTTTACCACTTTATGTTTAATTGTTAATTCCCTTCCATTTATATGCTATTTGCTTTGTTAATACTGTATAAAAGTACAGTTGCAATGCCAATAAAGCTTTTTAAATTAAAAAAAAAATTGAGAAAGAGAGAGGCTGAGACTTGAAGATAGGGATCAAAAACACGAGCCAGAAGTAAACCAATACCTACTTTTGCAGAGAAAGTAAAAGCAAACAGAGCACACTTGCTTTGCAGATGACAGAGAAAGAACGTGTTGCCCGTGTTACCACAGCACAGCTGATCCCCCCCCCCCCTCTTCCTCCTCCTCCTCCTCCTCCTCCTCCTCCACCGCTGGTTTGATGTCACATTGGGTCAAGCCTGGAAAGAACAGTGTTTGCTGTTGCTATGAGTCCTGTTAGGATTCAGATCAATAAATATGAGGGTCGTTTAATGCCTGTTACACAACATGAGTTTTTTTTTGTGGTGAAGTGGCACATGCAGACACAACAATCCCTGAGTCATCAGAGGAGAACTGAGCTAACTGGCTGTTGGAGATATGTGTTCAACACATGCTAGGATTTCAGACCCGGTTTTCCAAAGGCAACAACCGGTCTGTATTTGCGTGCATGTGTGTCATAATGAACACTCCCTGCCAGCTTCTAGAGGTGATTATTATTGACTCTACCTGCCCTTGCCAAAGACATAAATCTGTGGAAGGGCGAGGCAGGAGACAGCTGATAGAGCAGAGAAGGCCATAAATCTCTGTTGTACATGACCTGACAGCACGTGCCTATACATTTGTGACCTCATGTCTAGAAAAAGGGGCTTTCTGGTCATACACTCTGGGTGTTTTCCATGGTTTCGTTGTTTTCCTTTCCCTGTAACACCTGGGAAAGCTGCAGGGGAAAATAAAACCGCTGGCAAGCTTTCCAGCAAATTCCAGCTCCGAATGCCTGGGCACAGCCGCACATCGCTGGCATTCTTTTAATTTAAAGGTGCAGCATCATTCATTCACATGTGGGCCTGTGGGGAGCTGTTGTTTAAGGCATTAGGGTTTTAACAATGTGTCTGTGACTTTTATGGCTGAACTATAACCTGAAAATGAGGACAAGAGAGAGAGACAGAAGTATACTTAAAGGTCCCTCTCCAGACATGTTGTTAAGACTTAATCATTTCACAAAATAAGATAATAATAGATAGATAGATAGATAGATAGATAGATAGATAGATAGATAGATAGATAGATAGATAGATAGATAGATAGATAGATAGATAGATAGATAGTTTGTCTCTGTGCTCTTCCAATACAACATGTGAATGTGAAACTAATCATAGTTGATGGGCTGTGTAAAATCTAATCAAACCAGACCCACATAGTCCTAATGAGCAGATAAACAAAGTTTTTTAGTGTTAAAGTTGTAATATATAATGCTTAAAAGCAAGGAATGCAGTAGTTGTGATCATAAACGGGTCAAACTGAGAATTACTGAGCACAGAGGAACTCTTCTCCTTCAGCAGATGAACGTGCGGTGTCAAACTGTGCATGCATCATTCTGCACAGGAGAGGTCACACATGCAAGTACAACAACAGCACATTTTTGAATAGAGGCAAGGAAATATGTAAAGCATGCATAGTTTCTGTCTCCTTTCACCAAACTATGTGACATCGTATTGTGTAGGTGCAGTAGTTTGCTCTTTGCACTCAAAGAATTACAAAAAAGGAAGTATCTCCTTTTTTCCAAACAAGAAAAACCGCAAGCTTAAAAAAAAAAGGAATAATTACTCAATCTTAGCTGCTGGCCCTCCCCCCTCCACCCTTCCAGTTCCCCCACAGAGAGACTCAAGTGCGTCAGTGTGGGGTCGGAAAAGAGGAGAAGTAAAGCCTTTTTAACTTTCAGGAAGGAAACACATCTGGGGAATAAGGAAAGAGAGAACGGGTGAAAAGAGGAATTAGCGTGGAGGAAGAGGAGCCGGCCAAAAATAGTCGTCCTCTGCTCGAGCCATGCTGGAGCTCATACCCCACACCTCCTGCCGCTCGGGCGTTAGTCAGCCCTGACCTATCCCTCGGTGAGTGACTAACCTCCCCGCTGAGCCCCCCCTACGTGTCCTGAACCTCACTTCCTCCCAGTCCTGGGTTACTCAACTCGAGACCCCCTGTCCTAAAGCAAACATGCTGCACTTATAATATTGTAAAACTGGATTTTCACCTCAATTAGAAACAGCACTGCCAATGATTTGGTGCTTACCAAGATTACCAAGTGTTAGATCAAGTCTCTTGTTTTAAGAGTTAATTTCTTATTTTAAGTGTTCAACTTTACAATCTTAAATCAGGCAAACTGGTCAAGTGAAATTATCTTGCTGTATGGACCGATAATTTCACTTGTTTTGAGTACCTTTTCCCTCAGATTTAGTGTTTTTATTTTGTTTTTAGAGCTTTTTTTGCAGTGAGCGTTTGCTGTGGGTCTAACAGCCACGTACTAACAGATAAAACCTAAAGGGAAATACATAGAGCTGCAAAGATTAATTGGTTTGAGTCATTTTCTTAATCATAAAAGGTCAACATTCTCTGATTCCAGCTTGTTAAATGTGAATATGTTCCAGTTTCTTCTCTCCTCTGAGACAATAAACTGAATATCTTAGAGTCATGGACAAAACGAAACATTTGAGGACGTCGTCTTGGGCTTTTTGGGAAAAACGGATGAACATTTTCCCCATTTTCTGACATTTTAGAGACCAAACAACTAATCGATTAATTGAGAAAATAATCTTCAGATTAATCGACTATGAAAATAATCCTTAGAATTAAATGAATACACAATCAAAGTTTAACAAGAGATAACAAGAGTTAGTGGGATTGAGAGAGTATGAGATATAATAAACGTGCATTCCTTTGGCTGGAAAACCATCCCGACAAACAGGAACTCTGGCAAAACAAATATGGTATAACCAGATGTAAGGCGGTGCTCTGACCAGACTGGTTTTGGTTGGAAAGAACTGGAAATGTGGCAGATATTTCATCATAAGCAAGTGTTCAACATGCACGGTGGACTTGGCACACTGGTTTAGGCTTGCCAGAGTAAACAGGAAGTATGTGGGCAGTGTTTCGCTGCGATTGGTCACTGTAGTTTGATTTGTGACAGCAACAAAGAAAGCAGGAAGGGAGACGTGTAGACAGGGAGCAACGCAGGTTACCAAGGGAAAGGCAGTACGTGTGTGACCTCATGTTGATAATATGAGAGCCAGGATTTTGACAGAAACCTGCTAAAAGTTTTTTTTTTCTAAGCTCAAAATCACAAACCAGTGTGACCTGGTCAGTACAGTACATTCCCACTCTCTGGATAGACACTGAATCCCACACAGACAGCCTGTAGTCCGAGAAAACCAACTGTGGACCAAGCATCCACATAATCAATGTTAACATTAATGTTAGAACTAAAGGATTGCTTTCTTTGTCTTGTTGTTTTAGAACTAACATTTTGGCGACTTTGAGACATCCCCTCCAATAATCAAAACCCTAATATAATTACCTTGACATAAATAGAGACACTTCTATCATAAATTGATGCAGAACAAAACTACCAAAATGCAGAAAAGTATGTGTTTGACGCTCAAAATGTCAGTTTTCTTCAAAAGTGGAGACCTCCCCCTCCCCCCCATGTTGAACCCAAAGTTACACCCTTACTTGGAGACTTGCAGAACATGTCTTATGAGACAGATGTCACCAAGCACCTGCCATGTGCAGTGTAAGCTTTGGGGCAGCCAGTTGTGCATCAGGCTGCTTTCCTTTAGGTATTTGTCAAATAGAGCCATCCAGTGGTGCTGTAAGGAACTTTAAATACAGCGGGGCCTCCAAAAGAGATGCTGGGATTTTCTTATTTAAATGTGAAAACAAACTGGAATAGCAGCCTACTGTTCTTTCTTTCTGCTAAGGTGAAAAGGTGGAAGATCTTTTGGAGAAAAAACACATTTCTTTCTCCCTTGATATGTTTTCACCTAGGCTTGTCTAAACTAGAAACGGCCGCTCTCTCTCTCTGATGGCTGCTAGACAGACAGACAGACAGACAGACAGACAGACAGACAGACAGACAGATAGATAGATAGATAGATAGATAGATACATAGATACATAGATAGATAGATAGATACATAGATAGATAGATAGATACATAGATACATAGATAGATAGATAGATACATAGATAGATAGACAGACAGACAGATAGAAAGATTTTTTATGGATCCTAAAAAATGGGAAATTCCAGTGTTGCAGCAGTAAAATACCAGACACACATACAGAATATACATGAATAACAGGATACATTATGAGAACAATAATAATATTCACAAATAATAATAATATATACAAGTTGGAATAAAATAAAAATGTATAACTGTTTAACTTTTATTGATAAAGCTGTAGGTAACGTAAATATTGTATGTATATATTGTGCAAGTTGCACTTAGTGCCATTGTGATGCCTGTGAGTCTTATCTACCACAAAGTTTTATGTTATTTTAGTATCATTAGAAAATATTGTTTTGGATTGGTGTAAGTTCTTTATTATGGTTTTTGACGGCTCTGGGGTGCTTTTACAGGCCTTTTACAAGGATGTGAGGGTGAAATATTGTACATTATTGGATTAGAAATTTAATTCCTGATTTTATAGCATCTGTGATGCTTATTTTCTTTAAGTACATTGTGATTTATTTGTGTAATCTGTTTTTATATTTGTCTGAATAACTCATTGGCATTGCTGCCCATCTTTGCCTGAGCACTCATT
This sequence comes from Etheostoma nigrum, assembly GCA_029931835.1. Taxonomy (NCBI): domain Eukaryota; kingdom Metazoa; phylum Chordata; class Actinopteri; order Perciformes; family Percidae; genus Etheostoma; species Etheostoma nigrum. The sequence goes on from CM057251.1 coordinate 25,539,274, forward strand.
CAAATACATGTTTCATTGTTCATGTCAATAAGGTTTCCTGGTTACATAACAAGTAAATAAACTGAATAAAATTCAGGAAATTCTTGCTTAGGTCGCCAGCACTTACGTTAATGTGATTAAGAGAGCTTAAAAAGACAGCAGGCTAGTTTTATTTTAGTTATTATTATGTTCATTTGTTGACAAATAACATGGTAAACGTATAAAACATATAAAAACCAAAAATGCCAGGTGACAAGAACATAAACAGAAATCCTACATCAGTAGTGCTGCCTTTTATTTGTCCATTAGTCAAATAAACCTTTGTTTTGTCTAAGTTGACTAAAATTTCTTTAGTTGATTTCTTTAGCCATTTTTAATGATTTTTTATGCTCAATTACCTAGAAACTATGAGAACATCTCTGGTGGTGAACATCTCTTTAAACATGGTTTAAAGTGGTGCTTTTGCATGATTATTTGTGGAGAAACTCGGTTTTACAGATCTGTCGATTAAATCAACTAATCGATTATAATTATAGTCATAAAATAGCAGACCAACGAGTGTCAGACGAGTTTCTTTAAGGCAAGGCAGCTTTATTTGTACAGCACATTTCAGCAACAGGGCAATTCAAAGTGCTTTACATAAAACCAGTTAAACAGATAAAACACAAGTTCAAATAGTTAAAAATCATAAGCATTAAAAACCGATAAAACACATGAATAGATAGTTAGAAACATTAGGACACATAAAACACAAGAATAAAAGTTACAGTGCAGCATAAGAAATTTAAAGAAATGAGCAGTCATTTAAAGAAAGGCAGCATCAAAAAGAACCTTTAACCTAAAAATCAGTTCATAAAACATGTTAAACAGGATAGGGTACATAGATATAGTCAGGATTAAATAGTTTCTTTGTTTTTAGAACAGGCTATTATTATTATTATTATTATTATCATCATTATTATTATTATCCTTTACCATGACCCGCAACCTAATCCGCTTCCATGAGAACGCTCTTATTACGGAAGCTCGCTTGGAAAACAGGAGGCGATGAAACGCGAAAGGGGGGTCGGCGCAGCTGGAGAGACCGTGGCTGGACGATGACTGACGTGGAAAGTGGAAAGGAGTGAGTAACAAAACTTCGGGGGAGAAGATTGAGTCCTGAGAGCCAAATCCATCGTCTCTCTGTGAGCTGCTGTGGGCTCAGCACGATGAATCTGGACAAAGCAGAGCTGTGTGATTCACTGCTAACTTGGGTAAGTTTGATGCTAGCTAGTGAGGCTAACCGCCTGCTAACAGGTGCCAGCAGGTGTAAGAGGGACATATAGCTTTGCTTTAAAGGCGAGGGCTTGGTTAATCTATAATTAGCTGTTTTCTTGGCTATGTAGGTAACATATAAACAGTTGGCAGCTACAAAAGTTGTGTGTTTGGAAGCTAACTAGCACTAGCTAGCTAGCTAGCTAGCCAAGCTAACTAGCTAACGTTAGGTAAACACAGTGGAAGTTTGGTCTCGGTGTGTTTTAGCTCGTTATCTGCACCAAACTGCGGTGTCAGCAGAGTAGATAACCCAAATAGCTTAGTGTAAGCTGAGAGACTTTGCAGTAATGTTAGGTTATCCAACGTAGAAACTTCTCAACACCAAGGAAAATCCACTTGTTGGGCAGTTTTCCCCACACAGAGGCATCTAGAGGACTAAATTAAGACGCCAGCTAATATTAATAGCTTGCAAAGTAGAACTGTAATCCCCTAAACTGCTTAATACCTGTTATTAAAGTATTGGAAAGAATGACTGAATGGGTTTAGACAAAACCTGTGATATTTAGGCTCGAGTTTTGCAGCAAGAATATGCTAGACAATATGACACAACTCTGTAAACATACTTAAACTGTATAAAATCTGATACTAATACTCAATGTTCCACCAATCAGGACATGAGAGAGAGATAAACAAACATAGGTGGGTTAAAACCATTCAAATAAATACACTCAAATAAATTATCAAGATAAAAGCAGGTTTAAAACCGATCTAAATAATGCTCCTGTCGTATTTCTGCAAATGTTGCTTGCAGCTATATAATATAATATATTAAATATTGCAGGTTGTTCAGCGCTGTGATAGCAACAAGAATAGAGCCCGACCGATTCATCGGCAGGCCGATATTATCGGCCGATATTAGGCATTTCCCGATCTATTGGCATTGATAATGGCCGATTTAAAAAAAACAAAATTGTAAAAGTTAATATTTAGAGGATAAAAACGGACTGTCAACCATATTATGAGCGTTGGCATTGCATAGTCTGTCCACCAGAGGACGCTCTACAACGTCCCTGTTAGTGATGGTGTTGCATAGTCTGTCCACCAGAGGACGCTCTACAACGTCCCTGTTAGTGATGGTGTTGCATAGTCTGTCCACCAGAGGACGCTCTACAACGTCCCTGTTAGTGATGGCGTTGCATAGTCTGTCCACCAGAGGACGCTCTACAACGTCCCTGTTAGTGATGGCGTTGCATAGTCTGTCCACCAGAGGACGCTCTACAACGTCCCTGTTAGTGATGGCGTTGCATAGTCTGTCCACCAGAGGACGCTCTACAACGTCCCTGTTAGTGATGGCGTTGCATAGTCTGTCCACCAGAGGACGCTCTACAACGTCCCTGTTAGTGATGGCGTTGCATAGTCTGTCTCTGGTTGACAGACTATGCAACGCCATCACTAACAGGGACGCTCTACAACGTCCCTGTTAGTGATGGTGTTGCATAGTCTGTCCACCAGAGGACGCTCACCAAAGTCCCTGTTAGTGATCGTGTTGCATAGTCTGTCCACCAGAGGACGCTCTACAACGTCCCTGTTAGTGATGGTGTTGCATAGTCTGTCCATCAGAGGACGCTCTACAACGTCCCTGTTAGTGATGGTGTTGCATAGTCTGTCCACCAGAGGACGCTCTACAACGTCCCTGTTAGTGATGGTGTTGCATAGTCTGTCCACCAGAGGACGCTCTACAACGTCCCTGTTGGCAACACTGATTTTTTTTTTTTTTGTTAATGTGTTTTTGTTCAAAGGACTTTATGTTTCATATCTTAAGTTCGCATTTTTATACATTTTATTTATCAGAACTTTAATATATTTTGATGTTCTGTTGTGACAATAAAACAAATTATCATATTATTTTAGTGAGAACTCATAAATAACTACAAATAAATATTGTTAGGAAAATCTGTTTTGTAACGCGTTTCTGGATTTAAAAAAAAAAAAAACATATCGGCATATCAGATTTTTAAATAACCAAATATTCGTATCGGTATCAGCCTTAAGGTAAAATCCTTTATCGGTCAGGCTCTAAACAAGAACAAACCTCTGTCGGGAGTTGGGTTGGGAACTGGAGGGTTGCTGGTTCAAGTCCCTGTACAGAGTGTGGACTGGTAGCCGGAGTGGTGCCAGTTCACCTCCTGGGCACTGCCAAGGTGCTCTTGAGCAAGACACCCAAAGGTTACTCCAATAATTCTTAATGTCTTTGTTCTCAGTTGCAGACATTTCAGGTGCCATCATGTAGCAGCAAGCACGACCTAACAAGTGGAGTGGCCATCGCACACGTGCTTCACAGAATGTAAGGGCTCACGTATGTTCAAGTAGTATTTACGTTAGTACAAACTCAGGGGAAACGGCTGGTAGAGATGAACTCAGAGCCAGCCTCTCACTGAGATTTGCTTATCTGTGTGACACAAAATTGCCCTTTGACTTGCATAAGGCTATTATCTATGCAAAATGTCAACCATGAAAAGAACACAGACTGGATTTGTGTGGTCAGTTTTTTTTCTTCCTCTTTAAACGTTAGGGGTTATTTTTGTGTAAACCAATCTGTCCAGGCCTGCTGACATTGTGTAGCTTCTGGTGGGATATTTGTATCCACATAGATACATAGACAATATAATAAACTGTTATTTTATTTTACTACCACTTTATAGGGATAGTTCAGATTTCATAGCAGTGAGTTTGTATTAATTACGTTTCCATAGTGTCGATCGGCACGCCCCCCCCCCAGTTTGGAGAAGCAAGCTAGAGTATTGACACAGAAGCTAAGCAATGTCCTGTGCTGCTGTGGAAGAAGGCAGCGGCTAAATACATTTTAGACACCTAAAAAATCTGTTTAACTGTACGCTATATTTAGAATATTTTCACAGACAGCCCTTTACGACGGGGAACTGAAGCCGTTATCTCGGCTCTCTTCAAAGCCACCAGACTCCTTTTGACAAAAACAGTAATTTTACCTCGCAGAACACAGGCGTTGCTGCTCTACCTCAGCCTCCATCGGTTAGTGTTTTTTTTTTTTTTAGTGTTATTGTGTCTAAGGTGAATCTGATCTATTCCCATAAAACACAAAAGTCACACAATAACACAAACTAACTTCCCAAAAGCGAGGCAGTGGTAGACCAGCAGCTTCTTCAGCTTCTGCGTTCAACGAGGTAAAATGACTGTTTTTGTTTAAGGAGTCTGGTGGCCGTGAGTCTGTTCGGTGTGTTTTCCGTCGTCAGTCGGAGGAGCCGTCGGCCTTCATTTGGGCGTATTTGACATGTTGAATCAGAAGGCGGGCAGTCGGACTCAATGACCAATCTGATTGTTGGAGTGCTAGCCCGGAAACAACGAGCGGGATGAGCGTGACTAACGCCACACAAAATCTGACGGAATGTTTTTTAAACTGACGTTTGTTGATCTGAAATGATTCAGAAACTGGTATGGCCTCTTTCTCGCTTAAAATGTTTTCAGAAACACGTTTCGGTGAACTATTTTCAAAAATGACGAGATCGTATTCTGAACAAGCCGCCGTTATGATCTGGCTTTGAAATTCCGGAGACCCACGTGACGCGTTCATCCAATCAGCTGCCGGTTTTCATTTTTTGGGGGACAATACAGATTAGTGCCGCCTGTTTTTAAGGACACTTTAAGGACACGCACAGACCACGCTTAAGACGGCATCCCTGCGATGTGTTCCGAGGCACTTTCTTCACCAACTCGGGTCGGCAGCCGTCGGGTTGGCGCGTCAGAGCCTGAACACAGTAGATCATGGAGAAGTAGCTCATACAACCACAGTTCAAAAGCTCCAAACTATCCCTTTAACTTAGAACCCAACGCTCCACTGCTTCTTAAGTTATTTCATTATAATTCCCATTATTCCCACGAGTGACATGTGACTGTTCTTCTCAAATGTCAACGTATTTAAGCGCAGGGGCCTCGTCGCCCTGCGGCCTTCTGTGAGTCTTGAGTCAGAGATGCGAGTCGTCCTTGTCCTCACTCGAGTTGTCTTGTGCTCATTAACAGAGACCCCTCATGGTTTAATGAGACGTGGCTGGGCAGGATCAAGGAGGAGAGCGGAGCCAACTGGCGCCTCAAGGTAATTTGTGAAACAGTCGGACATGACAGAAGACCCTACGGCAGCCTACGTTGGAACAGGATGTCATGGCTGTTTTTTTTTCTTTCACTTCTTTTTCCCAGATTAAAATGAGGATCAAGATGGTAACTCTAATTTGTTTTGTTCTTTCAGGTCAGCAACTTGAAGAAGATCCTTAAGAGCATGATGGAATATTATCACGATGTAAGAAGATTGTTACTTTTTCACTAGAGCTGCACAATATGAGGAAAATATGCAATATCGCGTACTATATTATTGTTATTATTATTATTATTACATATTATTAATTAAAGTGCTCAGTTCTGCCTTGCTGCTGCTTTCGGTAATCTGCTAAAATACAGCAACGTTGAATTTAAAAATCATTTTCAACATTGTTTCATTGAACAAATTGAACATTTAATGCACCACTAAAAGAGACTGAGTTGCATTTTAAAGTGCAGTTTTCTACTGATACTCTCTTTCAACTAACCTTTGCGCTCTGTCGCAGCCTTTCGCCATGTGTTTATTGCACCGGTCGACGTCGCAATAACGCAAAAAAAAACACAATATGCATTGTGCAGCCCTATTTTGTTACCATCTTTGGCACTTTGTAATTCACTCGGCTCAGTCCTACTCCTAATGTCTCGCATTACTCTCCACAAACAGGTGCTCGGTCATCAGGTGTCAGAGGAGCACTTGCCAGACGTGAACCTTATAGGAGAGATGGGAGATGTCACTGAACTGGGCAAGCTGGTACAACTCGTTTTGGCCTGCGCGGTCAGTTGTGAGAAGAAGCAAGGTAAAGTGTGTCGGAATCAGAAAAGCTTTAATTGCCACAAATTCTGCACTCAACCCATTAAGTCCCTTTTTTGTCATGCAACAGTTATTTTGTATGTAGATATGTTTTTGTGTATTTCGTAATTTGTGTTTAATAATACGTGTTTATGCACCTTTTCACCAAGGCAAATTACACATGAGAGGTGCATAAACACATTATTAAACATAATTACAAAATACACAAAAACATATCTACATACAAATTAAATGTTGCATGACAAAAAAGGGACTTAATGGGTTGAGTGCAGAATTTGCAAAGAATATATAGTCTGTGCAAATGTAAAGTCCAGGTTTGAAGGTCGTGCTGTTAAAGGAAGAATGACCACCAAGTAGATTCATCCATCTGTGAAAATAACACACAGCATTAACTCAAAGTCCCATCACATGGTTCTTGCCCTATATTATATTATATTATATTAGTCATGGTCGTGGTTAAGTTGGGCTTTTTCCGAGGAAAAACCATGCTCACCTTAAATGATGGCTTGTTGTCGTTTATATTGATTATGCGCCTCTATTTATTGTCTCATATGTATTGCTTTTATTTAATGCTTTCAGGTATTTTAACCTGTCCCCATACCCCCTTTTAATATGTTTCCTCTGGCGTCTTTAACATTTTTGAACTCTTGTTTGGTGAGTGTTTGTTGGAACTGACTGCAAATGAATTGACCATTGGGAATAATGATGTATCCGAACTCTGCAGCCAGGCCTGCTCATAACCCTCAACGCTAGAGTACTGACAGAGTGGAAGGCTGCGTTCAGACACAGGTCTTTCTATTCATCTTGAATGGGGGCAATGCGTTTAGGCTGCGGCGGGGGTTTGTGCAGGGTGGGGCACTCAAAAAAAAAAACTTGTCGAGTGTTTTGAGCTGCAGTTTGGGGCAGTGTGAGAGTCCCGTACAAGAAACGTCACTTAAAACACAAGCACTGAACTGCCGGGGAGTTTGTGTAACAGCTGAATGTTTCCCGCCACAAACGAAGCACTCGCTATGTCTTCGCTTGTCTCTTTGCTTTTACTCTTTCATGTGAAAGGAAGCTGCCTTCAAGTGCAGTCGGAAATGTTGAAATCTATAAACGATCTGATGGGAAAGTGGAGTAATTGAAGTAATTGTGTTAAGTACACAACAGGACGTCACACAAATGGGCCTTTTTATTGACACCCCCCCCCTTGCCGCACAACCCTGCAACAAATCGCCGGATTGTGAGTGGATATCTCTCTCATGCTCGTTCCTTTCTTTAACAGTACAGCTGAACGCCGATTCTATTTTTTGGTGTTTCTCTATTTTGTTATGGGGGGGTTGAACTGAAAAACTGATCATTTGTTATTTAAACACCAGCTTGATGGTGCTTGAAATACTGAAGGATGCAGTGAGAGAATGAGAGTATTTGTGTTAATCTGCGTTTTGGCTGCACCTTCAGCTCTCTGTTGTCTTCACCTAAACACAGAGCAAATCCAGCAGATAATGACACTTGAGGAATCTGTCCAGCACGTTGTGATGACAGCCATTCAGGAGGTGAGTGAGCCTCTCGCTTATCCTCTTGGTTCTCTCTACTTCTGCATTAATCCCAGCTCTTACTCACGGTTAATTCACAATCAAAAGAAATGCAGTTAAGCACTGAGACTGAACCGAGTCCCAGAAACCCTACTTTAAGATATGTCAAGAATAAGTTTAGTGTTTTGTTGGCACCATTAGGGGGTGGGTGGGGGGGGGCTGGAACATAAACCGTTCCAGGTTTTATTGGGTTTTCTGAATAACTTTAGAAACCTCTGGAACTTGCTTTTGGGAACAGGTATTTTTCCTGTAATTTGAGCTTTTTTTATTGACTTTGTTATGACCGCTTTGTTTTAGCTCTTATCAAAGGATCCTTCATCGGACCCAGGAAGTCCAGAAACCTATGGGGACTTTGACTACCAGGTGAAACCCTTTCACACTTTCACTCTCCCTCCCTTTTTTTTTGTCTTTTACTCAGGTTCACTTTGTTACATGCTTCTTTGTGTTTTGCCTCAGACCTTATTTCATTGATGTTCACTCCCTCCTACTGTGACTAGTATGACTTCTCCTGTCTCTGTGTTCTGTTGGTTCTGTGTTTGCAGTCCAGGAAGTATTATTTTCTAAGTGAGGAGGCAGACGAGAAGGAGGACCTGAGCCAGCGCTGTCGAGACCTGCAACATCAGGTTGGTACACCCAAAAGGGATCTGTGTATTACTTGGCAAACATGGCCTGAGATGGGCGCCGGGTAGCTCACTTGGTAGAGCGCGAGCCCATGTGTTGTGGATTATCCTCGATGGAGAGGCCCAGGGAGCTCGAGTCTGACCTGCAGCGATTTCCTGCATGTCTTCCTCCTATTTCTCTCCTTTCATATCTAAGTTGTCCTAATAAAAAATAATCTTTAAAAAAAAAACAGCCTCTCCACTTTATGTGTGCAAAAATGGCAGAAAAAGCCGTTTTTCAGACTTGGACATGGAGGTTTCCTGCTCTTACTCTGTTTTCCATCATATTAGATTGAATATCTTCAAGCTTTAGGCTGACAAAGCAAGACATTTAAAGATATCAGTGAGATACGCTGGATTACATGCTGCATCACACTTCCTGTGTGCAGGTTGGCAATTTCAGTCTAGCGCAGGAATGGCAGACTCAGCCATTCACAATTAAAACTGCTTTATTTACTGAAAATGAATACATTAAATGGCTGTTGCTGAAAAACTGCTGATTATAAACAGTATAAGAAACTGCGTTTGGGTCCATGAAAATCTCAAGGATTCTAACTTAATGATGGCAGGCTGTTCACTTCATCTTCCATTTGTCTAACAGAACTGTTGCCATTACCTCAAATAGTGTGTTTGTGTGTCTTTCTTTCTTGCTTGCTCTGGCCCTTTTTTATTGATTAGCCTGCCTGAGAGTTTGTTTGTGTTCCCTTGACTTGACTAACAGTGAGGGGACTCATTTTGTGTGTTTTAAAGATGCATTCTAGTCAATAGTTGCATAACATCAAGATAAAACTGACACATTGCCTTGAGGTGGTGCCGTAGCCAACAATAATTTGTATTGCTCTCAGCCCACGCGTTAGGGATTAGTCATTTGTGTTGTTTTGAAAGCTATTTACTGTTACCGGTCCTGTGCTAAAGCATGCAATCTTTCCTTAAAGTTCAGTGTAGGGACTTGCTGTGTTTACACTGGAAAGATGTCCAGCAGGTAAGTATACAATCCCCCTTTTGTTTAATATTGGAATGCCAGCTCGTCTAAACTTAACTTCAGTTCAGTCCGACTCAAACACTATAACACCCTGAAAGTCTGAACATTTCATTACCCCCTGAACTATAACCAATATCATTAACGGTCCTCAACTAGCTGTGCATATTCATCTACTTCTCATGAGAATCTGGGTTTGACCCCAAGGGTAATGCGAACAACTTCACTATTGAAAAAGTTCCTTCTGCCCGAGACCTTTTCAAACCAGCTGACTAACTAGCTTTTGACAACTGAGCATGTGTTTGAAGTCCCATTTTTAGCATGAAAAGAAAGTGGTGTTGGTGGCTGCATATCTGTGTTTTTCTCCTTGCTAATCTGTCGTGTGCCAGTGCTCTGGCTTTCTCCATGTTTCTTTTCAGAAAGAGGTCAGTGTTTTTGATACAGTATGTTATTCTCTAAATCAGCGTTGAGGACTTTTTTGATGCATCTTTTATCTCTTCCCTTTTTCCCGTCCTTTGTGCAGCTGAAGATTTGTCACTTTGTGCATCTTCATCACTTGTCTCTCTCCCCCTGTTTATTTCTCCAAGTCTTCACACCTGGTTTTAACAATGTATTTTCTCTGTGTGTGTCTCTCTCTTCCTGCCACAGTTGTCGGTGGCTCTGGAAGAGAAGTCGTGCCTACAGGGGGAGATGCGCTCCCTGAAGGAGAAGCTGAGCCACTGCGACTCTCTGGACGCCTCCACCACCGCCATCACTGGCAAGAAACTGCTGCTGCTGCAGAGTCAGATGGAGCAGCTTCAGGAGGAGAACTACAGGTACGCCGCACACACACACACGCACACACACATATATATAAAGTTAGACAGTCCAGGGTTAGTTAACATCATGGATACATGCAAATCAAATGCATATTGCTCCATTCAGTATCTCACAATGAGTCCATTCAGTTTCCTCAGCCACACAAACCACTGCTCTGCTCTCATATGTATCTCAGACTGGAGAACAGCCGAGATGACGCGCGCGTGCGAGCAGAGGTACTGGAGCGTGAGGTGACCGACCTGCAGCTGCGTAACGAAGAGCTGACCAGCCTGGCGCACGAGGCCCAGTCCCTCAAAGACGAGATGGACATTCTCAGGTGAGACCATTCCTCCAAAGTCACGCCCGATCAAGTTGAATTCATTGTGGGAAACCGTGCAGGACTTCTCACAGGCTAACCTAAGTTTGTAGTCAAGCCAAACGGCAGAATGTCACGCTTGGTGGGTGTTGAATCACATGAACACTGAGAGTTTTGTGTTCTCTGCTTTGTCTCCAACCGAGCACGTTAAGATTGTGTGCTCTCAAACTAGGGACGACTCAATACTTTGAAGGCTTTTTGCAATTCATTCAAAAATAACTGTGTTCTTGTGAAAATGTATTGTAAATGTTGGCTAATACATATTGTAGAGACAATAGTTGGTCAACTTCTGGAATTGTTGTTTGTGAGGGGTTTTTTTCTGGGTGATATGTACTTTTAGGTTGTTTATTTTCGGTCAATCCAACATACATTGAAACATGCAAAGAAAAAAGTAGACAAGTATTAAAAAGACAAACACATTGTTGGTTTGGATCTTTTTCCATGGATTTCAGCCTTTTCCTTTTTAAGCAGTAGTTCATCTATTATCAATTTACACTCTCAGAAACAACTCCCACGCTGCCCACACACAGACGTCCATTCAGCTCCTCTCTGACATCTGTGTTGATAATATGAATTTCATGCACTGACACTGGCTTGCGTCAGAGATTTTTTTTTTTTTTTCTTCAGTAGTTAAGTACATATCCACACACGTATGTATTCTGTTTAAATAAAAGTCATATCTCACAGCTGGTACTCGACGCCTCCCACACTGTCCTCTCCTCCCCTCCCCCTCAGGCACTCGTCTGACCGGGTGAACCAGCTGGAAGCGCTGGTGGAGACGTACAAGAGGAAGCTGGAGGATCTGGGAGACCTGCGCAGGCAGGTGCGCCTCCTGGAGGAGCGTAACACCGTGTACATGCAGCGCACCTGCGAGCTGGAGGAGGAGCTCCGCAGGGCCAACGCTGTCCGCAGTCAGCTGGACACCTACAAGAGACAGGCAAGCTGTGGATGTGACAAGGAGCAGGGCGAGAGATGCTTGTTGCTGTGTTGACGTCCAAGTAGGGCTGGGTACCGAATTCAATAGTTTTTAGGCACCGATCAAATTGCTTCTAAAGTATCGTGTGTCGAAAAATGCCTCATCATCTATCTATTAATGGGGATATCTCTGTGCGTGTGTCCCCACACATGCGCAGTAAAGCCGTGGGTGCAGGGAATTGCTGCATCCCTAGAACTAGGCTTGTGGATTTTGATTTATATGCCTAAAAGTAGAACTAGAAGGCTCATCTCTAAAGGCGTTTTTCCATTAATGCTACCTGCTCGACTCACCTCAGCCGCGGTGCCACGTCCTCTTTTTTTCCATTGCAGACTAGTACCCCCTCATGCGGGAGGCGAGCGCGGCTGGTCGTCATAGCAGGAAACGGCTGTGACCTAACGCGACACACACACACACACACACACACACACAGAATGTCAAAGGTGTGTTGCTTTTGCTTCTTGGCATGTGACTGTTTGCCAGAAGACAAATTTAGTTTCACAAGAAGCTGGAGGCAGCAAAAAAAAACTAAAAACATGGTGGGTTTGTTCAAGACCCCCCCACACACCCCAGTCGCTAGCAATGATGACGCAGTGATTATTGACCTTTCTCTCTGACCAATCAGCAGTCTGCAGGTTTTCACATCACCTTTTGGCATCGCCTCCGCTCGCTTGGAACTGAGGTGGTACTAAAAACAGTACCTGTAAGCAGGTACCAGGGACTTTTTTTCTTAATGGAAAACCAAAAAAGGCGAGTAGTCGAGGTGCGTTGAGTAGGTACCATGCAGTGGAAAAACACCATAAGTTCACTACCACTCGACTTCAGAATATGAGTTTAGTCACGCAATGGGCGATAGTTTAATGTTTTTCTTGCAAACATAAAAGTGGGCTCACACGTGGCTCCTCTGACACCTCTAGGTGCAACCTCTTAAACGGTCCATGCTGCAACACGTTTACCACAGACAGTTCCTGATAGATAGAAAAGAATACTGGGACCAAGCAGTTGGCCCTTTCTGAACAGGCACAAGCTTCAAACAGGCGCTGCGCTAGTTTAATACCCAATGTCAATACCTAAGGAGCAAATCTCATCACCGGCGGTGAGCCAATAAGCACGCAGCATGCTTCTACCAAGATCTAATAATGTTTAATGTCACGCAGTAAGAACTCTGCGTTACTAAGAGACGGGGCTCACGTAGAAGGTGCGGAAAAATAAATAAAAGATCTGTGCCGTCATTTATTTTTGTTTTAAAAAAAATTGTATCGAAAAAGTTGTTTATGAGCAAGTCGCAGTATTGGTATCAAATATTTATTACGAGACCCAGCTCTATGTCCACGTGATATTAAACAGTCTGGGGGGTGCACGTGTTTGCAATATGTTGCCGTTTTCAGTAGTGGAATGTAACGAAGTACAATTACTCAAGTACTGTACTTAAGTATACATTTGAAGTACATGAGTCTTTTCATTTCAGAGAGAAATATTGTACTTTTTACTCCAGTAAAAACTTACTAGTTACTAGGCATGCATGATAAATTAGTATAAAATCTCGATTCACCTGTTTTTTCACCTAATTTAATTGTTTTTTTTATTTTCTCCCCATGTTATGACATTGATTCTCATTAAATTTTACGAGCCGACTGCATCACAAACACTACTACTGTGAGTTTTAATCATAAACTGCATAACATCGGTGTTAAAGCTCTCCCTTCTCTTCATTGAAGCCTTTCTGTTTACAGGCGTGTGGCGATGCGAAATGTGCTCTAGGTGCCAAAAAAATCTGTTTGTTACTGCCAATTTGTTTTGTTTTGTCATGGTTCATGTGGGCAATAAACATTACACAAAAAATCGTGGCAGAGAATCGTGATATCAATTCTAAGCTAAAAAAAATCATGATTCATATTTTTCCCTGAATCGTGCAGGCCTACTAGTTACTTTGCAAATTAGGTTTTTTGCTCACGTAGTTTATAAAACCTGTTTTCTTAAACAATAAACTACCCAACACTATATAGATCTACGAGTCCAGCTGAAATGATTAGCAGATTAAACACTTAAGTGACCGACAGAACTGTATTTTCTTTAAAATGTGAGGATTTTTAATACTTTAAGTGCATTTTCCTGATGATCCTTACAAACCTTTCCATAGGTAACATTTTCAATGCAGGACTATTACTTGTAACAGTATATTTTACAGTATGGTATTAGTACTTAGGAAAGTATCTGAATGCTTCTTCCACCACTGTCAGTTTTTGCAGAGGTCCTGCCAACGCAGACTGTTGCTATGCTCTCTTCTGACTTGCAGGCTCATGAGCTCCACGCCAAGCACTCGGCAGAGGCGATGAAAGCTGAGAAATGGCAGTTTGAGTACAAGAACCTTAACGACAAGTATGACGCACTGCTGAAGGAGAAAGAAGTGAGTTGGTGCACACGCTCAGGAAATAAAAGTTCCCTTGTTGTGGGGAAAGAATGACAACATTTTCCTGTGCTGTTCTATCAGCACGGAGGATCTGGTCTGATGTATTATGTCATATTACTACATTACAACATGCAGTAATATGGGTTTGATTTCAGTAGGGCTGCAACTAACGATTATTTTAATTCTTATTAATCTGTCGATTATTTTCTCGATTTTAATGGATTAGTTTGGTCTATAAAATGCTAAAAAATGTGGATCGGTGTTTCTCAAAGCCCAAGATGACGTCCTCAAATGTCTTGGTTTGTCCACAACTCAAAGATATTCAGTGTACTGTCACAGAGGAGAGAAGAAACTAGAAGATATTCACATTCATGAAGCTGAATTTTGACTTTTTATTTTATAAAAGAAATGACTCAAACTGATTGTCCATATACTTGCGGATTCATTTAATTATTACAAACACAATTAATACAATTAATACAATACAGTTAATCTTTGCGGCTCTGGATTTCAGTGGTGGACGTCCTGTGTGGATGGACATTTGTTGTGACTTTTACAGTACACACATCCCTGCAGGAGGAATTGTTGCCAGGCAAATATCGTCCTATCCTTCCGTGGACTCCCACGTCCGGTGTTAATTCTAGCACATTCTGCAATCTGACAGGAGTGATTAATGTCCTCAGTTCCTTGTGGGGGTAATTAAGCAATACATACTGTGCTGACATGAAGTGTACATTTACTTCTTTTGTACTACTTCTAGGTACTGTCTGAGTCTAGGTCAAATTAACTCGCCGCTACATAGAGCTTGAGGCTCATGCGACAATGTTGAATGATTTTCCCCCAATTAACGCCCAAAGTCTAAATGTAAAATGACATGAAGTCAGTTTTCATGTGCATACCACACTGGTTGAACAAAACCTAATGGAGCGTTACTTATTTTAAGGCGCTGACACACCAACCCGACGATCGGCCGTTGGACAGTCTGGCGAGGTCGGTGACTCGAGTCTGTTCGGTGTGTTCCGTGCCGTCGTCAGCCGGAGGACCCGTCGGCGTTCATTTTGGTCGATTTGACTTGTTGAATCATCCTGGGCAGTCGGACTCAATGACCAATCTGATTGGTGGAGCGCTAGCCCTTGACTAGCGAATCAGTGTACGAGAAAAGCAGAGCTGACAACGCCTGTATCATTACCCCTACTCAGTATCTTATTACTCGCCATCGTATTTTCTTCTGTTCGGCGAGTAATGACAACGATCCTTCTTGACTACTTTCAACACTCTCTGAAGAAAACAACGACTGACAACAGCATGCTCTGTGTTTTTAAGAGGTCTAGAGAGATGTGCCGCCATTTACGGTTTTCATTTTTTGGGCGACAATATAGATTAACGCCGCCTGCTGTTATGGAGACGTATTACGTCTCGCTTAAGTTGGCGTCGATTCGGTGTGTTCAGAGGCACTTTTTTGAGAGACGGGAGCCGACTGATCAGTCCGACTGCCTTTTCTGCCGTCGGGTTGGTGTGTCAGAGCCTTTTAATTATCAGATTTGCATTTTAGCTTTTATTTTGACAAGTCAGTGAAGATAGAGACAGGAAATGCAGGAAGGGAGAGGGGTATAACCATAGACATAATAAAGAGTAGACGCCGCATTGGCAGGCTGAGCGCGAGAAATCCAGCCGCCATCTTGGACCGGTCATACTCGTTACTTGGCAGCAGAAGATACAAGATGCCAGAGCACTGTGCAGCATATTCCTGCTCAGATCGGCGGATTTTTTTATCTTATCTCTTTCACTCTGGGTTTTGTGAAGCATTTTGTAGGCCTATCTGTGTTTTGAAAATTGCTACATAAGTTAAGTTCCAAAAGCAGCACTAATGTATGCTTGTGTTGTTATTACATTGGGATTGTCTCTGGTTTAGTTGGGATTTGTTTGATAAGACTTGCACGTTACTCTTATAAGATAGATAGATAGATAGAGATATATATATAATTATATAGCCTTTTCAATAGCAATGTGCTTGAGTACAGAGTCAACACAACATAAAAGAGGTGTATCTGTCCAAATACTTATGTAATAAGAGCTGAGACAGCTGGTCATTTATCAAATATATCAAAAGTCGCAATAAGTATGCAATATTTAGTTTATTTTGTGGAGCTGTCCTGTTAACTTTATTTATGTATTTTATACTGTCCAACCAGTAGAACCCGTCCTGTTCTGTAGACATGGTCCTTAGTTATTTATATTATAACTTTATTTATGTATTTTATACTGTCCAACCAGTAGAACCTGTCCTGTTCTGTAGACATGGTCCTTAGTTATTTATATTATAACTTTATTTATGTATTTTATACTGTCCAACCAGTAGAACCCGTCCTGTTCTGTAGACATGGTCCTTAGTTATTTATATTATAACTTGATTTATGTATTTTATACTGTCCAACCAGTAGAACCCGTCCTGTCCTGTAAACATGGTCCTTAGTTATTTATATTATAACTTTATTTATGTATTTTATACTGTCCAACCAGTAGAACCCGTCCTGTCCTGTAGACATGGTCCTTAGTTATTTATATTATAACTTGATTTATATATTTTATACTGTCCAACCAGTAGAACCCGTCCTGTTCTGTAGACATGGTCCTTAGTTATTCATGTTGGACCAGTCCAATATAACTTTCAGTTAAAATAAACCTTGTGTTGTAAGAAAACTTGTTTAATTTGTTATGAATCTATTTTGTAATTTTATATATGTTTAAAAATATCGGAATTCATATCGATGTTGCAATATCACATTTTGTCAATGTTGTCCAACCCTAGTGTGTGTGTGTGTGTGTGTGTTGGGAGTGGGGCTGCTAAATGTCAAGGTCTGGGAGGCAATTGATGCAGAACAACGTGGTAGTACTGTGCGTGTGTGTGTGTGTGTGCTTGCGTATGTGTGCGTGCGTATGTGTGTGTGTGTGTGTGTGTGTGTGTGTGTGTGTGTGCGTGTGTGACAGAGAGAGAGACAAATATAAAAAGCTTCAAGTAGACTCTAATAATATAATCATATTGTTTCTTGTAGCCTACTTAAATATCTGACTTTACGGTCACTATCTGTTTCTTCTTCCCTATCATATTTATAATGTGTGTGCAAATTATTTTTCTATAATAGGTATTTATACCTATTATAGCCTACATCATATATGTGATGTAGGGGTATTTATACCTATTGTAGCCTACATCATATATGTGATGTAGGGGTATTTTGCAAATACCTATCATTTACAAATGATAGATACACCGAGGATGTCTGGTCTAGGGTGACCAGACGTCCTCGGATTTAGGGGACAGTCCCCCGTTTTTGTCCCCTGACTAAATACAGAAGAAAAACTACCTCTGTCCTTGTTCTTTTTTTTTAAAGACACAACATTAGGTTTTTCAATCAGATTTATAGTCAAATTGGAAATATCCCCGTTGCTCTCCCTTTTCGGGGATTATGTTCCCAGTTTTGATCTCGGACGTCTGGTGAATTTATATCATATCAGAATATTCTATTACTGTTAAGCACACTATGAATATTAAAATACGCCTAATCATGTGTCCTGTATCATAGCTACATGTATGACCTTTGTAGCAAAAAAAACATGAAAATTAGTTGGGTATTCAGTGAGATTGATTAATTAAACGCGCTGACAGCTCATTGCACCTGCCAAACACATTACACTGAGTGGAGCGGGTGACCGGTCCAAGATGGCGGCCCCAAATCTCGTCAGCGCCAATAGGCAGTAGCGGTCGATGCGGCGTCTACTCTTTATTATGTCTATGGGTATAACTAGCAACACAGACCCTACAACCAGAAGTCAAACCATGGGCGTTGTGGTTATGTGGTACACACCTTGACCATTAAACTACATTTTCGTTTCGTTTTTATTTCACACGTCATCATTGTATATTCAAACACAATTTCATGGGGTATAATGATCATATACAGGACGCATGAAATGGGGAACCCCAAATAAGCTACTAAAAGCTTTTCAGAGGGGGCCCGGAAACAATAAACAACAATTAACATACCAACCAAAAACTCAATTTAACATGGACAAAATAAAACATTTACAAAAAACAAAACCCAAACAAACAAAAACAACAAACGATCCCAGCACAAATTGTAACACTTACAAAGTTATCAACAATATGACGAAAGCAATTTTTCCTTGAGATGTTTCTTGAAGATGGAGACAGAATGCGACAATTTTAAGTTTTCCTCGAGCTCATTCCAAATTTGTGGTCCCCTACAAACTACACTCAGGCTCTTACATTTTAATCAACGTTTTTTACCAATAATTCGGTGTTTTCCCCTTGTCGTAAATGTACAGAGGACGACTGATTGGAACAAGGTCACATAACCGGTCGTTTAACCTGTGAAGAACCTGGAACATCAGGCAGGCATTATGATATACACTCACCGGCCACTTTATTAGGTACACCTGTCCAACTGCTCGTTAACACTTAATTTCTAAGCAGCCAATCACATGGGGGCAACTCAGTGCATTTAGGCATGTAGACATGGTCAAGACAATCTCCTGCAGTTCAAACCGAGCATCAGTATGGGGAAGAAAGGTGATTTGAGTGACTTTGAACGTGGCATGATTGTTGGTGCCAGAAGGGCTGGTCTGAGTATTTCAGAAACTGCTGATCTACTGGGATTTTCACGCACAACCATCTCTAGGGTTTACAGAGAATGGTCCGAAAAAGAAAAAACATCCAGTGAGCGGCAGTTCTGTGGGCGGAAATGCCTTGTTGATGCCAGAGGTCAGAGGAGAATGGCCAGACTGGTTCGAGCTGATAGAAGGGCAACAGTGACTCAAATTACCACCCGTTACAACCAAGGTGGGCAGAAGAGCATCTCTGAACGCACAGTACGTCGAACTTTGAGGCAGATGGGCTACAGCAGCAGAAGACCACACCGGGTGCCACTCCTTTCAGCTAAGAACAGGAAAGTGAGGCTACAATTTGCACAAGCTCATCGAAATTGGACAATAGAAGATTGGAAAAACGTTGCCTGGTCTGATGAGTCTCGATTTCTGCTGCGACGTTCGGATGGTAGGGTCAGAATTTGGCGTCTACAACATGAAAGCATGGATCCATCCTGCCTTGTATCAACGGTTCAGGCTGGTGGTGGTGGTGTCATGGTGTGGGGAATATTTTCTTGGCACTCTTTGGGCCCCTTGGTACCAATTGACCATCGTTGCAACGCCACAGCCTACCTGAGTATTGTTGCTGACCATGTCCATCCCTTTATGACCACAATGTACCCAACTTCTGATGGCTACTTTCAGCAGGATAATGCGCCATGTCATAAAGCTGGAATCATCTCAGACTGGTTTCTTGAACATGACAATGAGTTCGCTGTACTCAAATGGCCTCCACAGTCACCAGATCTCAATCCAATAGAGCATCTTTGGGATGTGGTGGAACGGGAGATTCGCATCATGGATGTGCAGCCGACAAATCTGCGGCAACTGTGTGATGCCATCATGTCAATATGGACCAAACTCCCTGAGGAATGCTTCCAGCACCTTGTTGAATCTATGCCACGAAGAATTGAGGCAGTTCTGAAGGCAAAAGGGGGTCCAACCCGTTACTAGCATGGGGTACTTAATAAAGTGGCCGGTGAGTGTACATTGTGTTCAGTAAGCCTCAATAAACCGAGACGATGAAATAAAGGATATGCGCCAAGCTGGCTTTGATTTGACTTTTTCTTTCTACGTATGGCAGGTTCACATTGGATTAAACTTAAAGGTTTTATTGGCCTAATAATTCTTCTAACATACTAGTCTGACATGAAGCTGAAATCTGTGTTATGTTGTGCTTCGTTCTTCAGCGTCTGATCTCGGAAAGGGACACACTTCGGGAGACAAACGATGAGCTCCGTTGTGCACAAGTCCAACAGAGGTGTCTCAGCGGATCTGGTGAGTGGTAATTGCACTCAGATTAGAAACAAAATAACCGAGCTGCAAGATGGTAAAATAATCAAAAGCAAAGTGACCCTTTTTGGTAGAATACATTCACAATTCAGAACGTTGGAGCAGTGTGTGTTGGTGGCTGACCATTAACTATCAGAATCAGTTTTATTGCTCAAAAATACTTACTTACACAAGGAATTTGACTTCTGTAGGTGTTAACTCTATACATTCAACAAGTAGACATGTAGTAGTAAACATTCTGTAGACAAATAGTAATATAGTAGTAGTAATTAAGACATATACTGTATAATAGAGAACAATATACATATAGGCACATGTAATAAAAAATATACAAAATACACCATGGATACACACATGGAGTGGGATGTAAGGTGCCAAAAGTAATAATGCAAAGTACTGTGTAAGATGCATATTTATGATAAGTATGTATGTATGTAATGTGTAGAGAAGTGCGCGAGTGGCCAAAGTGGGAATGACCCCTCTTATCCACAGTTGAGTAGAGTGATGTTAGTGGAAAGAAGCTGTTCCTATGTCTGGTTGCTTTTTGTGCACAAGGGTCTGTAGCGCCTGCCAGAGGGAAGAGGGATAAATAGTGTGTGTGCAGGATGTGTGGGGTATTTGATGATGTTCTCTGCCGACTTCCTGGTCTTACCAGTGTTCAAGTCCTGGAAGGAGGGCGGTGGGGCACCAACTTGTGTGTGTGTGTGTGTGTGGACACTATTTCAATTTTAAATCAAATATCAATCAGTATGAGTTTTTGTTTTTGACTTATTGAAATCACAAGCAGGATAGGCGATTCCCTGAGTACTTTTTCTCATCAAACCCGCCTACTTGTGCACGTCAGGGAAAAAAAATATAAATAAAAACACAGCCGGCGCTTACCGGCTGTTACCATGCAGCTAAAGACACGGAAACGTTAGGTTAGTGGTATCCTGCAGCTGCAGTTTTCCAGACTCCAAGGCCACTCCTGGAGTCGGAGATAAGAGAGAAACAACAGAACTGGAAAATCCTCCTGTTTTCCCGAAGTCTTGCTTCAGCAACATTTTGCCTTCCCGTGAGTCAGTTATGAAAACAAACTATAAGGGAAAGCTGAAGCATGTGGGCTGCAACGGGGCTCCATGGTGCATTCAATTGCGCCACAAAAAAACCTCAAACTGCAAAGTTGCAAAGCACCCTTCAGCTTTAGTGGCTGTTTTTGTGGGCAATTTGTTTTTTTTTAATTTAACCATAAAAGCAAAAGACTAAATCAAATCGTAGATTTGGAGAATCGTGAAACCCCTCATATATATATATATATCTATAAATGCGTGTATTTAAATGTATATGTGTTAAAAAGACGTATGCCAATCTGGCTGTTTAATGAAATAAAATTTCCCGCTGACACTTCTCTCTCTTCCCTCTGCAGGAGGCTTGTGTGACGATGATGTCACAGTAGGAAACCTGGCTGCAGAGATCATGCCGACTGAGCTCAAGTACGTGTGTGTGTGTGTGTGTAAAAGCTGTGCGTGGTGTGGGCGGACATAGCAAATCAAATTAAAGCGCAGCAGATGGTATTTACCTTCTAGACCCATAACAGACATACATTGATGTCACTATCAGTATCCCAGTCGTGCCCTATGTTCCTCTTCTGTAGTCTGAGCACAGTTGGCCACAGAAATAGCGACACATGTCAGTGCTGCACTTTCGGCCGGGGTGTTGTCGGATTAAGCCATTTCATCTGTTCTCCGCTTTTCTATTCTCCGCTTCACTTCACCTCGTGTTCCCCCTCTCTTCTCATTGTTCCTTTCTTTTCTTGCACAGAGAGACGGTGGTGCGTCTGCAGAGTGAAAACAAGATGTTGTGCGTCCAGGAGGAGACCTACAGGCAGAAAGTAGTGGAGGTGCAGGCCGAGCTGGAGGAGGCCCAGCGCAGCAAGAACACCCTGGAAACTCAGAACAGGTAAAGAGGGGGTGTGTGTATTGCAGTGTGTTTTTTTTTATTGCCATTTGAGATGGTCCAATACCTTGTTTTTTCCTTCCAGATACCGATTTTGATACCTGAACTTGCGTATCGGCCAATACCGAGTACCTATCAGATTCCATTGGGTTAAAAAAATACATATGCTGTTAAATGTTTTAACAGCTGTGTACTACCACCCCTGTATGGATGTGATATGATTGCTATCATTTATGGATGGTCCGATACCTTTTTTTATTCCCGATAGCGATTCTGATACCTGAACTCGCGTGTCTGCCGATACTGAGTACTGAGCCGATACCAGTGGGTCATATATTTTATTATTGTTTTAACAGCTGTATACTACTATCCCTGTATGGATGTGATATGATTTCTATCTTTGTCTTTGGTCTGGCTCAGGTTAAGCTCTCAAACAATGAACGCCACAGAACTTTATTTTATTATCTAGTTTGAGAGTCAGTTATAACAGAAAAAGAACATAAAATAAACTACTTTAACGTAGATTTTCTTCAGGGCTTTATTATGTGGTATTGCATCGGTCCATAAACTCCAGTACTTCCTGATACCAGTGTTTAAGCAGTATCTGAGGCGATACCGATACTGGTATCGGTATCTAATTGTAATACTGCTATTCCGTGAAATTTATCAGTTATCATACTGTCAGAATCTCCTCTCGGCCCATGCCTGGATGAGTCATCAAACCTTTGAAACTGTTTAACAGTAAGGGAACAGATTGTGATTATGATGTAAAAAATGCTCAAAATTATATCATTTCTTTTGTTTTTTTACATATATTTGACGAGAGATAAATGAGCAATTAACATGAAGCAGGATTAACACTGGGATTATGCCTTTTCTCTTCTTGAGGCCTTTTAAGTAATCAGTCGCGTTGTAAGCCACAATGCTGCGTTCCTGGACATTATGCTGGTTGCCTGGCTGATGGTAGGAGTGATATCTGCCTAAATGTCAACTCACCCTCTGGACTGTGTGCTCAGCTGAGCTGTGTGGGTGGGGCTGGAGGACCGACAGCTGAAAGCCAGATTGTCCCGTATGTGTGTGTGTGTGTGTGTGTGTGTGTGTGTGTATTTACATGCCTGTGGGCATGTGGACATGTGGGTGGACTGCGTTTGTGTTTGTGTGTGTGTCCATGAAACACCAGGCCCAGGGTGTGGGAAGCCTCCTCAGCAACAGTAACAGGAGGAGAGGAGTAGAGTGAGCATGCTCAGAAGAGCAAAGAAAGCAGTGAATGTCCAGGCAGCACACTTTGGGGGGGGGGGGGGAATGTATGAACACTGCCCGCAGAAAATGCACAGAGGTCTACATAATACTTTGCATATATCTTCCACCCACAGTATGGACTAGGGCTGCAACTAACAATTATTTTCATCATCTATTAATCTGTAGATGTTGTCCTCGATTATTGTTGTTGTTGTTTGGTCTATAAAATGTCAGAAAACAGTGAGAAATGTGGATCTGTGTTTCCCAAAGCACCAAGACGACGTCCTCAAATGACTCGTTTTGTCCACAACTCAAAGATATTCAGTTTTCTGTCACAGAGGAGAGAAGAAACTTGAAAATTCATATATTCATATTTAAGAAGCTGCAATCAGAACTTTTTTAATTGAAGAAGACTCAAACTGCTGACTGTCTATGATAAAGAAAAAAAAGTTAAAAGAAATTACTCAAGCTGATTATATTTAGTGTAATTCATTTATTATTTGACAGCTAGTTAATTCATCTTTCCAGATCTTCTATTGACTTAAAAACATGTTCAATCTTTACCATCAACCTCATGTGTTTGTTTACTCTCTCCACAATGTTTGTTCCCCAGATTAAACCAGCAGCAGATCTCAGAGCTGCGTTCTCAGATCGAGGAGCTCCAGAAAACGCTCCATGAGCAGGACAGCAAGACTGAGGATGTGAGTTGAGAAACCTTCTTCCTTCTCCTCTGCCCACTATTGTTATGACTCCCCGTCATTGGAAACAATAGTTTTCCATAATCACGTTGATAGAATATTGAGACACAGTGTGTGCGTGTGAAAACGTTTATTTTTTTTCCAAATGAAACTAGATCAGGGGTCAGCAACCTTTTGCTAAGAGCCATTTTGGCAAAAAACATTTCTTCCAGTTCTTATACATACATACATACATACATACATACATTGTGTGGAATCTACCGTTTGTGATGTCCGAAGTCCATGATGTAATGACGTTTTTTTTCTTTTAATTCTGTTTATATTTTCACAATAAGAGAATCTAAGAATCACTTACAATTATGAAAAAAAATAAGAAAAAGCCGTTATTTATTTCCATATCAATTCTTAGTCAAAGCCAGGGAGCCCCAGGAGAGGGACTAAAGGTTGCCCGCCCCTGAACTAGCTGCAAGGCGTGATATTGAGGAGATTCCTGTTAGATTTTGGCTGTTGAGGACGGCAGTGTTGGTTCTCCTTTGATACATGTTGTGTGGGAATTTAACCCTCTTGTTTGCTGTGGTGACTGACTGCTAACGCCTGCCCCTCTCTGTCTGTCTCTCTGCGCCTGCCCCCCATCGATCAACTCTGCCAAAATCAGGCCATCGTAAGTACGGCCCACCCTCGGTCCAACTGGCCCGTGATTTACCTCTTTGCCTGTGTGTTTGTGTGTTATTCAGAATAGGGCTGCAGGATATGAGGAAAATATGTGATGATATATAAAGATTACAATATTACTTGCGATAAATAAATGCATATTAAAGTGTACTCAGTTCTGCCTTTCTGCTGCTTTCAGTATTCTGTTGATAAATGAAAGGAAAGTGAAACAAATGAAAGGAAATAATTTCCAGCAGTCTTTTATTGAACACATTGAACATAAACGGCACCGCTAAGAAAAGAAGAACAGCTACATTATAAAGCAGTTTACCACTGATATTTTCTTTCAGCTAACAGTAAAGTCTTTCACGATATGCCGCAGCCTTTTCCTGATGATTATTGCGCCAGTTGATATTGCGATGGCAATAAAAAAGCAATATATTGTGCAGCTCAGACAGCTTTGTGTTACTTTTGTGTTTTTTCTCTTCTTTAAAGTCCTCCTTACTGAAGAAAAAGCTTGAGGAGCATCTGTAAGTACGCCACTGCTTCCTGCAGATTATTTATCCATGTGTGTCCCAAACTATAGTGAACTCACACACTCCTGACATGTGATTGTTGCAGGGAGAAGCTCCATGAAGCTCACTCGGATCTCCAAAAGAAAAGAGAGGTCATTGACGACCTGGAGCCCAAAGTGGACGGCAACAGTAAGTCCTTTCAGGCTCTCGAATTCCTTGGTTTGCTGCCTCCAGTGTCCACTCTTCTCTTCTGAACGCCATCTTTATTTTTCTCCCTCTCAGTGGCAAAGAAGATCGATGAACTCCAAGAGAGCCTGCGGAAGAAGGATGAGGACATGAAGCAGATGGAGGAGCGATACAAGCGCTATGTGGAAAAAGCAAGAACGGTTAGTCCCCCTAAACAGAACATGTTGTCCTCAGCATAGGGCTCTGAAATGATGAGGGTTATTCATTTCACTGGTTAAAAGGGAGACTCATCAAAGTCTGTTTACAGGTGATGGGGAGGCTATTGCATATGTGGGGAAAAAAAGTTGTATGAAGCCTGTTGTGGCTCCAGTGGAACTTTGAAATCTGATCATTTTTGTATATGTTGGGTCTAAAGACTACAAATTTAAAAAAAAAACAATATGTGGAGTTAGAAAGAAGTGAGCGTACCAGACCTCTTTAGCCTGCTCCTCAGTGGTCGTTGTGGCAGAGCATGGGCGCGAGTGAAGAGGTGAGAATTTTTGCTCCAGGCCACTCCGCTCAATATTGATCCACGCTCAACTCAGATTGATCATCTCTTGCTCCAAAAAAGGAAAAAAAGCTGTGTTGTACAGCGGCCACCCTCCCTCATGTTATGAAGAGGTAGGCTGCTCCAGACAATGTCTCTGGTTCTGCTGACAAATCCATCCATCCAGCTTTGTCCGCTTATCCAGTATCAGGTCGCGGGGGCAGCAGCCCCAGCAAGGGATCCCAAACTTCCCTTTCTCGAGCCACATCAACCAGCTCCAACTGGGGGATCCCGAGGCGTTCCCAGGCCAGGTTGGAGATATAATCTCTCCACCTAGTCCTGGGTCTTCCCCGAGGCCTCCTCCCAGCTGGACGTCCCTCCACCTAGTCCTGGGTCTCCCCCGAGGCCTCCTCCCAGCTGGACGTCCCTCCACCTAGTCCTGGGTCTCCCCCGAGGCCTCCTCCCAGCTGGACGTCCCTCCACCTAGTCCTGGGTCTTCCCCGGGGCCTCCTCCCAGCTGGACGTCCCTCCACCTAGTCCTGGGTCTTCCCCGGGGCCTCCTCCCAGCTGGACGTCCCTCCACCTAGTCCTGGGTCTTCCCCGGGGTCTCCTCCCAGCTGGACGAGCCTGGAACACCTCCCTAGGGACCCCCCCAGGAGGCATCCTTACCAGATGCCCGAACCACCTCAACTGGCTCCTTTTGACGTGAAGGAGCAGCGGCTCTACTCCGAGCTCCTCTCGGAGGACTGAGCTTCTCACCCCGTCTCTAAGGGAGACGCCAGCCCCCCTCCTGAGGAAACCCATTTCGGCCGCTTGTACCCTGGATCTCGTTCTTTCGGTCATGACTCACCCTTCATGACCATCGGTGAGGGTAGGAACAAACACTGCCCGGTAGATCGAGAGCTTTGCCTTCTGGCTCAGCTCCCTTTTCGTCACAACGGTGCGATAAACTGAATGTAATACCGCACCGGCTGCTCCGATTCTCCGACCAATCTCACGCTCCATGGTCCCCTCACTCGCGAATAAGACCCCAAGGTACTTAAACTCCTTCACCTGGGGTAAGGACTCACTCCCTACCTGAAGAAGGCACTCAATCGTTTCCTGCTTAGAACCATGGCCTCAGATTTAGAGGTGCTGATCCTCAACCCAGCCGCTTCACACTCTGCTGCGAACCGATCCAGTGAGTGCTGAAGGTCCCAGGCCGATGATGCCATCAGGACCACATCATACTGCAAAAAGCAGCGATGAGATCCCGAGCCCACCGAACTGCAACCCCTCCCCGCCCCGTCTACGCCTCGATATCCTGTCCAGAAATACTACGAACAGGATTGGTGACAAAGCGCAGCCCTGGCGGAGGCCAAGCCTTCACCTGGAACGAGTCCTGCTTTTTTTTTTTTAACTGTTTATTGTGAATCTGACTTTGTAATAGGAGTCAAAGCGTAATCAGTGGGCTAGTCTTTTAAAAAATGTCCTTTTGCAGGTGATCAAAACCCTGGATCCCAAGCAGCAGCCGGTGCCTGCGACTCCTGACATTCAGGCGCTGAAGAACCAGCTCACAGAGAAGGAGAGAAAAATCCAGCACCTGGAGGTATGAACCTTTTTATTTACATAAAAGAAACAAAAAAGGCCACTCCAGGTCTTCCAAATCCAACTAATGCATGATGATCTGTTGCTTTGCGCAGCATGACTACGAGAAGAGCAGAACCCGACATGACCAGGAGGAGAAACTCATCATTACTGCATGGTACAACATGGTGAGTGTACAGAATCCATTAAGAAAAAGGTCTGAAGGCATTTTATGGTTATTTTCTCTTTTGTAGTGGAAAACAATTCTACAGCTTTTTGGTTTAATGAAGCTTGGAAAAGAGATTTTTGAGGAGATGATTTGCACGAGTCCTTACTCAACACCAGCCAGGGGTCAACAACTTTTAGGTTTTTGGAAATGTTGAAGTGATCTCTCAGCAACATGCCACATGGCCTTTTTTACAGCCATTGGCTGCAGCACAGCCTATTATTTTTGAAACGATAAATAAACGATATGCTGACCCCTGCTCTACACTTGTTTTTCCTCACACACATACACACACACACACACACACACACACAGACACCTGATTTCTTCACTCTGCCTTTTGTCTGTCTCTTTCTCAGGGGATGACGTTGCATCAGAAAGTGTCTGGCGAGCGCCTGGGTCCCTCGAACCAGGCCATGTCCTTCCTGGCCCAGCAGCGGCAGTCCACCAACGCCAGGAGAGGCCTGACGCGTCACCATCCCAGATGAGACGTCCCGCCACCGGACACATAGAGAGAAGACGAAGCGATCCGCAGTGGACTTCACATGAACTCCCTGTGTCATTGCCTTAATGTCTTTCCCTGGACCCCTGCACCTCAGAGAGGCATTTGTTATGCTGCTGCTGCCCCCTGCTGGCTCTTAAAGGTACGAGAATGTCTATTTTCTCCGTGGAGCCCCGGAGCGGAGAGATCCACTACCGGTTACCCCCGCTGTAGATTAGATCCAGAGGGAACTCACAGAAACAGAAATGAATGGAGCAGATGGAGTTGTCTCGCCTTTTAAGGTGACTTTTTCTCCTCTTTTTAGCCGATTCGTGTTTCTTTAAGGTCTGTTTTTAGTCTTTTTGTTTTTTAACTTGTACAATAGGATCTGAACTAGTTCTGTCAAGGCAATAGTTTTAATGTGGTAGGCGAAAGAGAAGCTATTATGGCTTTTACTACTGTAAGTGCTAGAGAAAAGACCGTCACACAGGCTATAGACTGAAGACATTATCACATCCAGCTGTTGGTCTTCATTTGTTTGGGATTTCTTATTGTTTTTTTTGTTTGTTTTTGTTGTCTTGACCATATGTTTTGAGGTGATTTTTTTATTTTTTTTATTTGAAGGCCCTCGAAAAGATGTCAAGACCATGATGGTGCGTTTATAGCTTTAGTCTTTTTTTCTCTTTTGGTATTCACTTGAATCATTTTCTCTAAAGTTAATATTCATAATAAGGATTAGTTAAAATGTTAATAATATACACCAAAGCACTTTTTTTAGTCTAGAAGGGTGGGTTCCTTTAGTGCCTCGGAGAAGACTAAAAATACTCCCTTGATGGTTGAAAATGAAGATATTCTCCCCTAAAGACTACGTCACACTGCAGGCTCATTTTCACACGGCTGGCGATAATGTGACTCCTGCAATTGATTATTACTTAAGATTTTTTTTCTTTCCTTCTTTCGTTTTCTTCCCCTCTTTCCCAAAGATTGAAACAGGGTATTAGTTGTGGGTAGGACCTAATTGCATTCACCACTTTAGAACCTATACTGATGTAAATGTAGGCAATTAATAGCCTCCTAGTTGATCACAAAGACTGGAAATATAGGCAAGCAACACTCTGTAGTCCAATCCATCATGATAAAAAAACACTAATAATAATAATAATGATGACTCAGTTAATGGCTGTTTACCGCTGCTAGACCTCATTTACTGTTTAACTGAACAGGAAGGAAATGTATTCTCATCTGTACGCTGGAATTCTTTTGTTGTCTGAAGACAGGAAGTGGAAGGCGGGTGTTCAAGTTGAGCCTGTAAGACGTCTGCCTTTTATTCACCACTGGTTCATTGTCCTTGTCAACAGATGATCTCATTTTAGCCTTTCCCATATCAGAGAACGACTGTTTTGTGACTTGTTCTCCGTTCCTTGTGAATGTTTGTGCTATGGACTACACAGACCAGAATCCCTCTGTTGTGTTCACACTTTTACTACTGATTGTTTGAGTTGATATTTATGGTGTTTACGTCAATATCTCTGCTGCACATTTGCATGGGGTGAAGGGGTTAACTTTAAGGTCTGCATCATATTCTGGTCTAGTAGGTTATAGTGGACTTCGTACAGGCATCTTAGGTAAGTCAAAGATCTGTAGTCCGGTCTGTTCTACATTTGCACTACAAATAAATGGGATCTTAAGAAGTAATCTGGTATTTTCTTTGCCAATAGCTGTAATAATTCCAGATTTTGCCCTAGAATTTTCTCAGAAATAACTGTGATAAACATAATTGTCTCTTTCAGTCTAATTAAAAAAATATGTATGTCTTCATTCAAAGTTCTGAATGAATCCCTGTATATACTGAATATTGTGGCTATATAATCATGTGATCCAGATAATGTAATAACACAGATACGCAGCCTAGGAAGTAAACCATGCCCTTTTAAATCTTTATTACATGTTTGTTGCTATGAACATGTTTAGGAAAACAGCAAATAACAACTGAAATAGTAATAAAAATATATAGTCTGCCCTATAATCACTTATGTAATTACATTTTGGCATATCTAAACAAAATCAACAACTACCAGTCAAACGCTGTAGGACCTTAGCTAAGGAAAGGAATGAGTTGCGAGCAGTAAAAGAAAGAAATGGCATCTACTGTATGTGTAAAACAAAATAATGTAATACCTGTTAAAGGCCTACCAATACATTTAAAGTAAATTGCTCTGATTAAAACAAGACTTCTCCAGGAGGTTTTATCCCCTGGGTCCTTCTCAGTGGTGTAGTCTACGTGATACGCAGCTATACGCAGTAAGCTCCAGGATTTACATATACCCACTTAAAAAATGCCCAATGACACGCAACAACATACTTTCCATTATAATTTTGAAATATTTTGAGGTAGTTCCACCATAAATTGGTGCATTAAAGCGTATCTAAAAGCAGAAAATGAAGTTACTGATGCTCAAACCTTCCCTGGGGGAGGACACCCACACCCCCTATGATATGACCCCCCCTTCCCCAAAGGCAGATTCTTATATATACACATACAGTGAGGATAATAAGTATTTGAACACCCTGCTATTTTGCAAGTTCTCCCACTTAGAAATCATGGAGGGGTCTGAAATTGTCATCGTAGGTGCATGTCCACTGTGAGAGACATAATCTAAAAAAAATATATCCAGAAATCACAATGTATGATTTTTTAACTATTTATTTGTATGATACAGCTGCAAATAAGTATTTGAACACCTGAGAAAATCAATGTTAATATTTGGTACAGTAGCCTTTGTTTGCAGTTCCAGAGGTCAAACGTTTCCTGTAGTTCTTCACCAGGTTTGACACACTGCAGAAGAGATTTTGGCCCACTCCTCCACACAGATCTTCTCTAGATCAGTCAGGTTTCTGGGCTGTCGCTTAGAAACACGGAGTTTGAGCTCCCTCCAAAGACGGTGTGTCACCCACTTAAAGTGGGTGAAATACGGGAAGAAATGTAACAAAGACTGGGAGAAAGAGAAAGGAGGAAAAGAATGGATTCAACCCGTCGTGGGGAATAACTCAAAATCACTGAAAAAGTGTATATTTGATATCCCATCAGTTTTCTAATGTTAAATAATGTTAAAAGGTGGTTTAACTCCCTCCTGGGGTCATTGTCCTGAAGCTCAGGGGGAGA
>CM057251.1:25587855-25635795 GCA_029931835.1 Etheostoma nigrum
TTGTTGGACTCCGGTAATCTAAAGTCACAAGGTGTTTTCAGATCTGTCATGTCCGGGTTAAGTTAGGTTTCAGTAATGGTTGGGTTTGATTTAAAAGCCAAATCAAGGTGATAATTAAATCTACACTGCCCATTAATGTGTGGTGTTGTGCCTCTGTTACAGTCGCGGGTGTGGATGCTGCTTCTCCAAAGTCGGAGTTTTACTGACCACAGATGGCCGTTTGGGGCTGGTGGACTTCATTTTGGCCGACCTGACTTAAAATGTTTTCAGACACACGTTTCGGGGATCTATTTTGTTCTGATCCGCCATGACAGTCAGGCTTTGAATTTCCAGAGAAACCTCACCCATGTGACGCTTTCGTCCAATCAGCCGCCAGCAGCATTCGGCACATGTCCCGGGGCGTTTTTTTGGCAAACTCGGGGAGGCGGTCGGCCGTCGGGTTGGTGTGTCAGGTCCATCAGCAGCCACCTCCCGATACAATAGATTATTGCAATTTTAAACAAATTGCAATATTCTGTGATATATTGCAATTTATAACCTTTTTTTTCCAAATTATAATTTTTCCCAATTTCAAATGACGTCCCCAAAAGGAAGGACGTCTTCAGAGGAAACATTGTCTTCATTGCGAAGGGACAGATTTTAATTAAAAGTTTGAGTTCTATACAGGAAACAAATGAATCCAAGTACAATAAAAAGTGTACAGCGCTCATTGAAGAAGAAAAAAAAGCTCATTCTATTCAGTTTACATTTCTTACAGGTATCAGTGATAATTACATTATGATAGAAACAGCACCAGATGGACGCACTGACCATGCACACACACACACACCTCTCCCTGTCCACAGTGATATAGGTCTATGTTGTAAACATTGACAAACTATATTCGTCATCATTATTTCATTACCAATTTTATGAAGAATAGTATTTAAAAGTTATGAAATTCTTTAAAAAAACAAAGTTATATTTAACTGCTTGAGCTGATCTTTGTGTTCAGATCAAGTGTAACCCAGTCCTCCTTTCAGACGGCTGCTACGAGTGGTCTGTCTGTCCATCCGTCACATCCATCACGATTTGTCCGGACACAAAGTCATTTCATTGGACAGCGTCCCCCAGGCGTTGGAGTCCAGCTGCATCATAGAGTCTTCCTCTTAGCGTCTCCTGCCTGGCTTTGACTGACATCTGGACAGGAATGAGACAGTTTGAAATGTCAGTGAAAAGCACTGAAAGATGAAAGAAAAACATTACAACAGCGATACATAAAAAAAAAGGCATGCTGCCACCAACGGACAAGCAGATAACAAAAACCACCCGAGACCAAAAACACATTGAAAGGAGAAAGGAAGGCGAGGGGAGGGAGGGAGGTAGTAAAATGGAGCAAGCTTCGAGGGGGTGGAGGGAGGGAGGGAGGATCAGATTTTACCTGAGAAAGCGAGCTGCAAGTGAGGAGGCAGAGCAACCTGAGACCCTGACTGGAGACTCTTATACAGATCTGAGGAGACAGGACAGGGGACACAAGAAACATGGGAGGGAGAGATGAACGCAAAACAGGGAGGAGAGGAAGGGAGAGAGCAGGGATGGCACAGAGGTGAAGGAGTGGTAGTGACAGCCAATCACAGGGAGGGGACGGAGACAGAGGCCAGGTAGGTAGGGGGGAAAGAATGCAGTTTTGGCGGGGGGATTAAGGAAAGGGGGAATTTTGGGGGAAACGAAGCACACAAAATGGAATAATGTCAAACTGGAAGTATTAAACAAAAAAAATCAAAAAAATCATAAGCTTACATCTGACACACAATATGGGGATAAAACACATG
The DNA here is from genome assembly GCA_029931835.1 of Etheostoma nigrum. Classification (NCBI taxonomy): domain Eukaryota; kingdom Metazoa; phylum Chordata; class Actinopteri; order Perciformes; family Percidae; genus Etheostoma; species Etheostoma nigrum. Next base: position 25,589,667 of record CM057251.1, read on the forward strand.
ATGTTATAACACATACACACACACACACAACAAAACAGGAAAAACAAACAAAGACAACAGCAAGGCAATACCTGCCTAATGTGTAAAAGAATATGTATATGTCACCTAAACTGACAATATTAGATCATATTTAGCGATGTGTGTGTGTGTTGTGCCGTGTGGGGAGTGTGCGTGTTCCTGCCTGTGTGCGTGGTCCTGCATGTGTGCGTGGTCCTGCCTGTGTGCGTGGTCCTGCATGTGTGCGTGGTCCTGCATGTGTGCGTGGTCCTGCCTGTGTGCGTGGTCCTGCCTGTGTGCGTGGTCCTGCATGTGTGCGTGGTCCTGCATGTGTGCGTGGTCCTGCATGTGTGCGTGGTCCTGCACGTGTGCGTGGTCCTGCCTGTGTGCGTGGTCCTGCCTGTGTGCGTGGTCCTGCCTGTGTGCGTGGTCCTGCCTGTGTGCGTGGTCCTGCCTGTGTGCGTGGTCCTGCCTGTGTGTGTGGTCCTGCCTGTGTGCGTGGTCCTGCACGTGTGCGTTGTCCTGCACGTGTGCGTGTTCCTGCCTGTGTGCGTGTTCCTGCCTGTGTGCGTGGTCCTGCCTGTGTGCGTGTTCCTGAATGTGTGCGTGGTCCTGCCTGTGTGCGTGGTCCTGCCTGTGTGCGTGGTCCTGCCTGTGTGCGTTGTCCTGCACGTGTGCGTGGTCCTGCACGTGTGCGTGGTCCTGCCTGTGTGCGTGGTCCTGCCTGTGTGCGTGTTGCTGCCTGTGTGCGTGGTCCTGCCTGTGTGCGTGTTGCTGCCTGTGTGCGTGGTCCTGCCTGTGTGCGTGGTCCTGCCTGTGTGCGTGTTGCTGCCTGTGTGCGTGTTGCTGCCTGTGTGCGTGGTCCTGCCTGTGTGCGTGTTGCTGCATGTGTGCGTGTTGCTGCCTGTGTGCGTGGTCCTGCATGTGTGCGTGGTCCTGCCTGTGTGCGTGGTCCTGCCTGTGTGCGTGTTGCTGCCTGTGTGCGTGGTCCTGCCTGTGTGCGTGGTCCTGCCTGTGTGCGTGTTGCTGCCTGTGTGCGTGTTGCTGCCTGTGTGCGTGTTGCTGCCTGTGTGCGTGGTCCTGCCTGTGTGCGTGGTCCTGCGTGGTCCTGCCTGTGTGCGTGTTCCTGCCTGTGTGCGTGGTCCTGCATGTGTGCGTGTTGCTGCCTGTGTGCGTGGTCCTGCCTGTGTGCGTGGTCCTGCGTGGTCCTGCCTGTGTGCGTGTTCCTGCCTGTGTGCGTGGTCCTGCCTGTGTGCGTGGTCCTGCCTGTGTGCGTGGTCCTGCCTGTGTGCGTGGTCCTGCATGTGTGCGTGGTCCTGCATGTGTGCGTGGTCCTGCATGTGTGCGTGGTCCTGCATGTGTGCGTGTTGCTGCCTGTGTGCGTGTTCCTGCATGTGTGCGTGGTCCTGCCTGTGTGCGTGGTCCTGCCTGTGTACGTGGTCCTGCATGTGTGCGTGTTCCTGCATGTGTGCGTGGTCCTGCCTGTGTGCGTGTTCCTGCATGTGTGCGTGGTCCTGCCTGTGTGCGTGGTCCTGCCTGTGTGCGTGGTCCTGCCTGTGTGCGTGGTCCTGCCTGTGTGCGTGGTCCTGCATGTGTGCGTGGTCCTGCATGTGTGCGTGGTCCTGCATGTGTGCGTGTTGCTGCCTGTGTGCGTGTTGCTGCCTGTGTGCGTGTTGCTGCCTGTGTGCGTGGTCCTGCATGTGTGCGTGGTCCTGCCTGTGTACGTGGTCCTGCATGTGTGCGTGTTCCTGCATGTGTGCGTGGTCCTGCCTGTGTGCGTGGTCCTGCCTGTGTGCGTGGTCCTGCATGTGTGCGTGGTCCTGCATGTGTGCGTGTTCCTGCCTGTGTGCGTGTTGCTGCCTGTGTGCGTGGTCCTGCCTGTGTGCGTGGTCCTGCCTGTGTGCGTGGTCCTGCATGTGTGCGTGGTCCTGCCTGTGTGCGTGGTCCTGCCTGTGTGCGTGGTCCTGCATGTGTGCGTGGTCCTGCCTGTGTGCGTGTTGCTGCCTGTGTGCGTGTTGCTGCCTGTGTGCGTGTTGCTGCCTGTGAGCGTGGTCCTGCATGTGTGCGTGGTCCTGCCTGTGTACGTGGTCCTGCATGTGTGCGTGGTCCTGCCTGTGTGCGTGTTCCTGCATGTGTGCGTGTTCCTGCATGTGTGCGTGGTCCTGCATGTGTGCGTGTTCCTGCATGTGTGCGTGGTCCTGCCTGTGTGCGTGGTCCTGCCTGTGTGCGTGGTCCTGCCTGTGTGCGTGTTCCTGCATGTGTGCGTGGTCCTGCCTGTGTGCGTGGTCCTGCCTGTGTGCGTGTTCCTGCATGTGTGCGTGTTGCTGCATGTGTGCGTGTTCCTGCCTGTGTGCGTCACTCACTCTGCGTCAGGGTGGAGAACGCCGCGTTGCTGCTGGCTGCAGAGCCGCTGGCTGCTGTGCTGGAGCCGGCTGTGCCGAGCGGAGGCAGGTTCAGCAGCGGGGGGAACTGGAAGGGCAGGGACACGGGCACCAGGCCCCCGAGCATCCCGAACCCCAGGGGAAGAGGCGAGGCCGAGCCGAGCAGGCCCCCGCCGCCCGCCGTGGAGACCTGAGCACAACACATGAACGAGGATGAGTGTTAGTTCATTGGTCGGGCATCTCAACCCTTCCTCGTTTATTTGTCTCTGACCAATGTCTCGTTTTGTCCCCAACTCAAAGATATTCAGCTTAATGTCACAGAGGAGAGAAAAGACTAGAAAATATTCCCATTTAACAAGCTGGACTCAGACAGTTTGATCAGGATTTCCAACTTGTTGCCGTAGTTACAGTTCGACCAAACCCCCGTACAGTGTTCCTACTCAGCAGGACTCGGATATTTCCTCAACTATAAGCAGCAACGTGAAACTACAGGGCCGAGACCCTGATACTCCCATTATTACAGATGTTGCTCTTTATAGGTCCAAACTCAAAACACATCTGTTGAGTCTGGCTTTTAATACGTAGCAGTGGTGTGAGTCATTCTCCTGTTTCTTTGTAACCTGTTCTGATTTCACTGTTTTCTATGTTCACACTTTCTATGCACTTTGGATACCTGCTGGATGCTGTAAAGTGCTATATAAATACATTTTGATTGATTGATTAGGGCAAAAGTAGTGTGGAACAACCCGAGTATAAAGGATAAAGCCTGACATATGTCCGCTCTCGGTGTGTTGCAGTTAACAAAATCCTCTTCGGGAAATAATAACTTCGAGCTAGTGCCACGTTTTAAAGAAAATTTAGATTGTGCATCCAGGCAGGCCTGCTTGGTTTAATTAGAGAACGATTTTATAGATTTATAAAGAATACGTTGAGGGTGTTTCCTCTCTAACTGGGACCTTTTGGGACCGATTGGTGGGATCGATGTGGACCAAGTACACACAGAGATACACTGGTAAGAGATAATGAGGTGTAACCATGTATCAGCTGATTTAAATAGCTCACGTTACTGTATTGTGTCAACAGTTAACTTCATTTAATACTGGAAGTCGCTGCATCCGGAGCTTAGCGCCACCCAAGAAGATTGTGACTGGTTTAAAGAAATGCAAACAACCCAGAGTGTTTTTCTCCTATCCCAGAATGCATCTGTGGTGTAGCCAGACCTTCCTCCATAGCGCTGTGGAGACAGATCTGGCAATGCGAGACTAGGGCACGAGTAGGGAATGATCACATAACTACAGAGCCTGTGAAACGTGCTTAAACGTGTTTCATTAGGACAAAAGGACGGCAGTACAAACCTGTGGTGGCAACTGAGAAGAGACAGATGACGATAGGACAGATGCAACTGGCTTGGCCCCCTGAGGTGTCCCGCCCCCCGTCCTCTGACGCTGGCCTGCGTTGGCGGAGGATATCGTGGGGGAGGCACTGGATCCTGAATGCTTGCTTATGGATATGGTATTAATAAGGCTAGTGTTGGTGCTGCTGTTGTTGCTGTTGGGGGTCTTCTGGCTGCCTGACAGGGTGTAGCTGCCTTGCCCCGGCTTGGTCGCTCCTCCTTGGGCACCTGAGAACGGCAGACGGAAGCCTGCTGGGCTTTTGGGAGAGTACTGGTGGAGTAGGGGGGTTGCCTGAGACCGGGGGCTTTGGGAGATGGAGGGGGAGGCCGCGGTGGTGGTGATCACAGCGGGGTTTAGGGGCCGGGAGGTGAGTTTGACGATGGGTGGGATGCTGCTGTGGGTGGACTTGGTGAGCGTGGCATGCATGGGGGTGATGAAGTTAGACTGCGGCTGGGGCTGAACGCCAGTGTGCGTCTGAGAGAGGGGCGAGGGCGAGGATTTACTCTGCGGAGTGTGGGGCAGGCGCGGCGTCTGGAAGGTTTTGGGGCTCATGTGCGGGGGGGAGATGAGGGTGTGTGGCCGAGACTGAGGCGACGATGTGATGATAATCGTGTCGCCACTGTTGGATTTGTTATTGCTGCCTTTGAGAAGGCCGGACGCGGGCGAGGAGACCCCCGTCTTTGACCCTGGGGCCACAAGTGGAGAGGCAGTGGGCGGCGGACGCTGTTTAGGCGGCGTCGCCGAGGCCGGCATGTTGGCTTTGACCACGCCCACAGCCAGAGTTCTCTGAGTGTTCAGCACTGAGTGTCTGTGCGCCTGCACGGCGCCCTTAACGACGCCCATCCCATCCACCCTGACCGAGGGCAGAGGAGCGGACATGACGCAGAGAGGCCGGGACAGAGGGGTGGAGGGGGACGAAGAGGTAGAGATGTAGTGAGGTGCGTTGGAGCTGGGACTGCCGACAGAGTTGTTTTTCTGCTGCTGGGTGAGCGGCGAGGCGTGGTGCGAAGACGGCTTGGAGGCGGTCTTGGGTCCGTCCGGGGATGGGGGGCTGTCTCCGTGCGCCAGGCCCTTGGCTGCGTTGCCGAGGATGGCCAGGGCCTTGGAGATGGAGTCCAGGGAGGGAGCGGTTAGATCCTCGTCGAGGGAGTCCAGACATATGGGCTCAGACGGCGACTGAGGCGGTCGCTTGGCAACCTGGGCAGCAGGGGAGGGAGTGGCGCCAGCTAAGGGTACGGACCGCTGAACCCACACCGCCTCCTGAAAGACAGAAAAACAACATTTACACAAAATGTATTTAACATTTCCATGTCATATTAAAGGATAGGTTCACATTACTAATAACATTTCATATGTAGATTTAAGACTTAAGTTTAACCCTCCTGTTGTCTTCGGGTCAAATTTGACCCCCCTTCCAAAAAGATTTGGGTTTCTTTGACTAATTTTCCAAAAAAGTAACGTGGATGGATCCCAAATGAATTTGTGTGGTTTTTTTGTCAATTTTATAGCATTTGGAGAAAAAACAAGTAAAAGAACTTAAAAAAAAGAAAGAAAAATGTCAGTAAAAGTGACTTAAATGTGAAACAATGTCAAAAAAAAGTAAGAAAAATGTCAAAAAAAGTGACAAATCTAAAACAAAAAAGCTTTAAAAATGTCAAAAGGCTCAGAAAGAGAGACAAAATCATCGGGGGAAAGCCACAAAAGGGTCGAAAAAGACAACTTCAACCTTGATAAAAAGGTTTTTCATTTTAAATTTTGACTCAGAAAAACAAAGATTTCCAGGTCGGCGGGAAGACAACACAAAGGTCAAAGGTGCTCTAAGTGATGTCACGCGTGTTTTAAACTACAACATTTTTTTGTCACATACAGAAAACATCTCCTCAGTATCTGCTAGCTGCCTGTCCCCTGAACACACTGTAAAAAACATCCCACTATCTGCTAGCTGCCTGTCCCCAGAACACACTCTAAAAACATCTCCTCAGTATCTGCTAGCTGCCTGTCCCCTGAACACACTGTAAAAAACATCTCACTATCTGCTAGCTGCCTGTCCCCAGAACACACTCTAAAAACATCTCCTCACTATCTGCTAGCTGCCTGTCCCCAGAACACACTGTAAAAAACATCCCACTATCTGCTAGCTGCCTGTCCCCTGAACACACTGTAAAAACATCCCACTATCTGCTAGCTGCCTGTCCCCAGAACACACTGTAAAAACATCTCACTATCTGCTAGCTGCCTGTCCCCTGAACACACTGTAAAAACATCCTACTATCTGCTAGCTGCCTGTCCCCAGAACACACTGTAAAAACATCTCACTATCTGCTAGCTGCCTGTCCCCAGAACACACTGTAAAAACATCTCACTATCTGCTAGCTGCCTGTCCCCAGAACACACTGTAAAAACATCCCACTATCTGCTAGCTGCCTGTCCCCAGAACACACTGTAAAAACATCCCACTATCTGCTAGCTGCCTGTCCCCAGAACACACTGTAAAAACATCCCACTGTCTGCTAGCTGCCTGTCCCCAGAACACACTGTAAAAACATCTCACTATCTGCTAGCTGCCTGTCCCCAGAACACACTGTAAAAACATCCCACTATCTGCTAGCTGCCTGTCCCCAGAACACACTGTAAAAACATCCCACTATCTGCTAGCTGCCTGTCCCCAGAACACACTGTAAAAACATCCCACTGTCTGCTAGCTGCCTGTCCCCAGAACACACTGTAAAAACATCTCACTATCTGCTAGCTGCCTGTCCCCTGAACACACTGTAAAAAACATCTCACTATCTGCTAGCTGCCTGTCCCCTGAACACACTGTAAAAACATCTCACTATCTGCTAGCTGCCTGTCCCCAGAACACACTGTAAAAACATCCTCACTATCTGCTAGCTGCCTGTCCCCAGAACACACTGTAAAAACATCCCACTATCTGCTAGCTGCCTGTCCCCAGAACACACTGTAAAAACATCCCACTGTCTGCTAGCTGCCTGTCCCCAGAACACACTGTAAAAACATCTCCTCACTATCTGCTAGCTGCCTGTCCCCTGAACACACTGTAAAAAACATCTCACTATCTGCTAGCTGCCTGTCCCCTGAACACACTGTAAAAACATCTCACTATCTACTAGCTGCCTGTCCCCTGAACACACTGTAAAAAAATACAGTCTCTGTAGACAGCCCAGGCTCTACAAACATTTGTAGACACAATAGGGTCGAAAAAGACGACCAAACGTTGATAAAAAGGTTTTTCATTTTAAATTTTGACTCCGCAAAACTAAGATTTGCAGGTCGGCGGGAAGACAACACGAGGGTTAAGACAGACTTGGAGAAAAGGTGAACCGGTCCTTTAATGTGCAGTTCGATGGCAGCTTTTAAGTTTGTAAAGCTCGAGATTACTGTCAGATGAGTGTCGGCGATACACATAACAACAATACAGCTATATCTTTATCAAAAAAAACATTTTAGGCCGAAATAGAAGTCAATGCTAACCTTTGGCTTGGCCTTGGGAGTAGTGACCATCTTCCTCTTTGCTCTGGAGCAACAACAACAAAACAACAACAACAACAACAAGCGAGTGAGAACAAGTTTGGCGAGAGTTAGTTCTGAAGATATCGGTTAATAAAAAGACACACGACTCACCGGATGTGACCATGAGCTACAGTGCTCTCTTTGAACAGCATCCTGTGAACAGATATAAACACGTCGGAAACATCCAGAGATAGAGGTCTTGGGTGCAGGGTTTAAGGGGTTAAGGGGTCAAGAAAAATGTAATTTGACATCATTTGGAACCATTTTTGATGACGTTTTGATGCTCACGTTGATTTAACATTCATTCATTGTAATGGAAAACCCTTAGATCAATACAAGAAAGATTGATGCAGATTGAATTAACTACTCAGCTTGTAAGTAAGAGCAAAGACTCCTCTGAAACTAAAACAATCTTAGCAAGCAGTCTTGTATAAAAGTACTTGAAAGAAATTCTTGAGTACAAGTATGTTTCAAGAAAATGATTTTGGTAAAAGTTAACGTCACCTTTCAGAATATTTCTTGAGTAAAAGTCACACGCACATAAAAAACAATGGCGACCCGTTGATGCCGTACAGACGCCGGTGATTAACAGAAATATAAATACATAAATAGGCAACGTAAAGTAATTCCACACATTGTAATCAAAACAATACACATACAATTGTGTACTACTACAGGTTATGTTTATTAAATGAAGCCCAAAATATGTCGCAGACTAGAAATCAAGTCAACGCTAGGTAGTCGCTAGCTAATGCTAATGCTAGCTAGAAGGGTTTGTGGTGACTGTCACTCCCCGATGTGAGTCGAGTGCAGATTTGAGTCGCGCATGCATCACTTTGCGACAAGTAGCATACAAGATGCTAACGAGAGACTTCTGTAAGGTCAACACAGTAAAAATAGACCTACTTAACCAAGTTGGTTCACTGCTAGCTTAGCTACAAGTTAGCATCAAACACAACAAAGGCTGGAATGGCGTTTTGGTTCTTCTGTTATTGTTTGTAATAAGAAACATTTTATTATTTTATGGATTTCACAAATTTCAGCATGACACGTTAGGCCGTAAAACGTTTAAATCTGAGCATGCACGACTCAAATCTGCACTCGACTCACATCGGGGAGTGACAGTGACTTTGCCTGAAACGCTACCACGTCGTGAGCAGTGAGTCGAAGTCGTAACTTACGGGCTAGAAACTGTGTCTGGAACGCAGCACAAGATGCTTATAGAGGGGAATGTAGTGGAGTATAGTGCAGATACCTGAAAATTCCACATAGGTGCGGCAGTGAAGTACTTGTACATTGTTAACATTACAACACTGTGAGCGAGACACACACCTGGTCTGCATCCAGCCTTTGGGCCACAGGGGTTTCACTTCTGCCTCCATGAAGGCTTTGAGGTATTCTTCCCTAGACAGCGCTCCAGAGTTCTCCAGCTCGTAGCAGCCCAGCTTCACCCGCACCAGGTTGCAGAGCAGTAACCTGGAAACACACACACAATCCGAAATACTCCATCACAACAAGAAGAAAACTCATCAGCGGGGAGGTTTAGCTTTAGTACTCTTTTCCTATCGACTGGTCGATCTGCACGTTATTTCTACATTAACTAAATTGTCCACGGTGCATTCTACCTGCTAGTGTCCATCACATCAAAGCATCTTTTTTTCCCCTTTCCTGAGGCCGCTATGTTTTTAATGCTTTGCAATGGTTGATGAGCACCTAATATTTACTGTGCTGCGCAGAAGTTTATGACCCCATGCTAAAGTTGACTAAAAAGAGGAATAAAAACATCTTTTGGAAACGGATCTTAATGCCTTAATTAAAAAGAAATGGAAAAATCCATCCTTTAAAAAGGACACCAATTTTCTTTATGAATGAATAATGTATCCTAAATAAATAAATGTTCTTCCTTAAAATACAGGGGGCATAAGTATACACCCCCCTATGTTAAATTCCCATAGAGGCAGGCACATTTTTATTATTAAAGGCCAGTTATTACATGGTTCAGGATACTATGCATCCTGATAAAGTTCCCTTGGCCTTTGGTGTTAAGATAGCACTCCTCGGTAAAAGCAAAAGTGAAGAAGAGGGAGCGAGACGGACCTACATGTGTATATGCTGTAGTCTGAAACTTAAAAACAAAGTCTGAATGCAACATCTGAAAAGATGTCATACAAACGGATGGATGTCTATTTGTTATTAAGTTAAATATCGCAGTTAGGCCGTCAGCTTTTCTTGATTTTTGTCTGGTTGGGTGGTGTCTTTGTTGCAAATTAAAAGGTAAATGACAATAAATGACGTACGTTTATTGCACATGAAATTAACCTCCGTTTCCTCGGAGACTGACCTGAGTTTGTCGTCCCAGACAAACTTCTTCCGGGGGCCCATCACCCTCCTCCCTGGCTTCTCCTCGTCATCGTCCTCCGACCCGTTCTTCTCTGCCTCCCCGGACTGCTGCCTGCAAACACAGACATGAACATATTACAGCACCTCATCGACGTGGATGGAAACATGTTGTCATGACGACTGTGCTGAACTGGAAGCCACAGCCGACTTGACGACTGTCCTTACTTTGCCACTTTAGCGATACAGTCCATGTTGTACCGAGCAATCTGCTCCGGCATCACGCTGCACACGGCCAGTTTCAGCTTCAGCAGGGGTGTTCGAAGCCGGTCGTCCTGGGCAACGGGATAAACACAGTCAGGAATCACACAAAAATGCAGCACGGCACACACTCGTATGCTAAATATGGAATCAGAAAACAGGCACACAGCCAGCAGACACAGATACAGTGAGTGTATTTACATCCACACTAATATTCCACTATTATTCTGAATTAGACCTTTTCCCAAATGTAGCATTTTCCAATTAAGACATGTTAGATTATGTAAGTATTATTCAGGTTTTAGAAGCATTCTTTGGACATGTACAGTGAGGAAAATAAGTATTTGAACACCCTGCTATTTTGCAAGTTCTCCCACTTAGAAATCATGGAGGGGTCTGAAATTGTCATCGTAGGTGCATGTCCACTGTGAGAGACATAATCTTAAAAAAATATTTCCAGAAATCACAATGTATGATTTTTGAACTATTTATTTGTATGATACAGCTGCAAATAAGTATTTGAACACCTGTCAATCAGCTACAATTCTGACCCTCAAAGACCTGTTAGTCTGCCTTCAAAATGTCCACCTCCACTCCATTTATTATCCTAAATTAGATGCACATGTTTGAGGTCGTTAGCTGCATAAAGACACCTGTCCACCCCATACAATCAGTGAGAATCCAACTACTAACATGGCCAAGACCAAAGAGCTGTCCAAAGACACTAGAGACAAAATTGTCCAACTCCACAAAGCTGGAAAGGGCTACGGGGACATGTGCCAAGCAGCTTGGTGAAAAAAGGTCCACTGTTGGAGCAATCATTAGAAAATGGAAGAAGCTAAACATGACTGTCCATCTCCCTCGGACTGGGGCTCCATGCCAGATCTCACCTTGTGGGGTCTCAATGATCCTAAGAAAGGTGAGAAGTCAGTCCAGAACTACACGGGAGGAGCTGGTCAATGACCTAAAAAGAGCTGGGACCACCGTTTCCAAGGTTACTGTTGGTAATACACTAAGACGTCATGGTTTGAAATCATGCATGGCACGGAAGGTTCCCCTGCTTAAACCAGCACATGTCAAGGCCCGTTTAAGTTTGCCAATGACCATTTGGATGATCCAGAGGAGTCATGGGAGAAAGTCATGTGGTCAGATGAGACCAAAATAGAACTTTTAGGTCATAATTCCACTAACCGTGTTTGGAGGAAGAAGAATGATGAGTACCATCCCAAGAACACCATCCCTACTGTGAAGCATGGGGGTGGTACCATCATGCTTTGGGGGTGTTTTTCTGCACATGGGACAGGGCGACTGCACTGTATTAAGGAGAGGAGGACCGGGGCCATGTATTGCGAGATTTTGGGGAACGACCTCCTTCCCTCAGTTAGAGCATTGAAGATGGGTCGAGGCTGGGTCTTCCAACATGACAATGACCCGAAGCACACAGCCAGGAGAACCAAGGAGTGGCTCTGTAAGAAGCATATCAAGGTTCTGGCGTGGCCTAGCCAGTCTCCAGACCTAAACCCAATAGAAAATCTTTGGAGGGAGCTCAAACTCCGTGTTTCTCAGCAACAACCCAGAAACCTGACTGATCTAGAGAAGATCTGTGTGGAGGAGTGGGCCAAAATCCCTTCTGCAGTGTGTCAAACCTGGTGAAAAACTACTGTACCAAATATTAACATTGATTTTCTCAGGTGTTCAAATACTTATTTGCAGCTGTATCATACAAATAAAAAGTCATAAAATCATACATTGTGATTTCTGGATTTTTTTTTTTTTTTAAGATTATGTCTCTCACAGTGGACATGCACCTACAATGACAATTTCAGACCCCTCCATGATTTCTAAGTGGGAGAACTTGCAAAATAGCAGGGTGTTCAAATACTTATTTTCAGAATATGCCTCTCAATCAGGGTTTTTACAGCGGTTTGCGACAGTTTGCGGCCTCTTGTCTGTTTACGGCTTACGGTCAGCTCTGTGCGTTGCTATGGTTGTTGGACACAAAACAGCTGACAGTTTGCCCGGCTGCGGTAGAGATGCATGGCCTAGAAGAGAAGCCTACATCTCTGGTTGGATGGAGAAACACAGCTACTTTTAACGTTAGGAAAGACTTGGATGTCAGATAAGAGGTTTTTGGAAGTGCCCAAACATCGCATATCCCAAAACCGGTTTGTTTTTCAGAAGGTGGTTGAAGGAATGAAAGAGGAATTCTGTGTTCACACAGTCCAACAAGTCTGCCACCAGTGGAAAAGCGTAGCCTGACAAGCCAGACCCACATCGTCCAGATGTTGGGTCTGGGAACTCCCCATTGGATGGGCTCAATCTGAGGGGCGGGACAAACGGTTGTCTTTTAAATTCCCTCTCCACGCAATTGGATAGCGCTCCAACCAACCAGAGCAAAGCTGGCTGATCGATTCAACTTTTGCCGTATCCGGTCGGCAAAACTTTGAACACATCTTCCTTTTTTTAAGAATGACTTCAGAGCTTAACTCCAAGTCTTTCAGGGTCGTGGCCAAAGACCGCTGTTCACCACCAGCAGCAGCAGCCATCTTCTTTGTTTTCATGTAGCAGGGAATTCACGCCAAACCGTCGCAACTCCGCCATCATTACGTTAAGCCCGCCCACCGACTCTATACACGATGTGATTGGCCTGACCAGAATTTGTTTTTTTCCAGCTTGCAAGCCAACGAAGAGTTGCTAGACTGACCCTGGCTGCAAATTACATTTGCTGCCGCTAGGGTGTGTCCAGATTTCTAGGCTAGTAAACGGGAATATCAGTAGAATATTCACTTTCATTAGCCATGTAAACAGCTTAGTCTTAATATTGTCTTTTTCGGAATAGTGGCAAAAACTGGAATATGATGTGCATGCAAACACAGTTAATGACTTCTTTCATTTGGCAGCTTGTAGGCTCTTACTACTGCTTATGTCCTGTAAAATACTGGGGAACATAAGCACCTAGCTGGTAACAAGCATCCTATCTAATACATTTGATAAGAAAATCAAACCGAAAGTGGAAAATTATTCTTTAACCACTTTACTACGAGTCCCCTGTGACTTTAGCCTTTCCAAAACTGATATCTGAGATGTCTTATGGCAATAAATGCAACATCTTACTTAAAGTCAATGAGTATTTGTGCTAAATAAACAGGATTTCAATATATATACCAAAATAATGAATGCTGAATATGACTTATTCCATACTGCATATGTATTATGTTTTTAAACCTTTCCAAAAGTTATATCTTATGAGCAGCCTGTCCTAATGTCTGTACTGGGGGATTTGTAGTGCGGCCTAGCTCTGAGTTGGCACCATTTCTTTGTCCTTGTGTCTGAGAATAACATCGATCCCTCCCACACACCTGTATGTTGAGGCTGAGCTTCTTCAGGCGTTTGAGCAGAGCTTCTTTATTGCAGGGCACAAAGACCTCCAGGTGGGAGTAGACGACTGAACGCACCTCCGCCGGCTGCTCCTGAACCTGCAACTCAATGCTGCCACACACACACACACACACACACACACACACACACACACACACACAGAGTCAGTCAAGCGTCAAGAGATTTACACGTGTTGTATTTTTGTTTTGTTTTTTAAAATCAAAACCTGAACGGTACTCACTCCAGCAGGATGTTGTTCATGTCCAGTGTGAAGAATTTCTTCCTGCCTTCTGCATCAAACAGACGGGACGCCTGTGTCAAGAGACAAGCGTCAGACGGGTTAGGCAACCTATCCGCTAATCCTGTTTCCATGTCTGAAGGAATGTGTGCAACAGTCACATTAGAACAAGATTTGTATCATGAATACAGATATGTGCTGCATTCATGGTGCCGAAATAATCGGAAAAATGACAAGATTCACTTAGATTAAGGTTCCTTATGAGGTCATAAGGGGCAAGGTTACCTCCCCTTTCTCTGCTTTGCCCACCCAGAGAATTTGGCCCCCCCATGAGAGAGAGACATCATGACTTTCAAACGAGCAAAGTAGCAGCTGGTCAAGACCAGACCCCCAGCCTCCACCTTGCCCCCCCTCCTCCTCATAAGCTACAGACTCAGAAATGCCACATACTAAGAAAAGCTCATTGTGGGACTGGCTCTAGTGGCTGGAATTCTGCACCATGTTCTGACATCTTTAGAGACCCAACAACTGATCCATTAATAGAAAAAAAACTACTTTCAGTCCTGATCTAACACAGTGGAGTACCGAAGGCCGTACCGCTCTCAGGTCTTCGATGCGCTTTGTGAGCGGTGCTGGGAGTCCGCTAGGCAGTGGAGGGGGGGCTATCATGTTACCCTGGGGCGCTCGGCTGCCTCCCGCTTTGTGTCCCATCCCGAAGGCGCCATTCTCTCCCTGGAGAGGACTGGAGGGCTGAGGAGACTCCAGCATCCCAAAGTCCAGGTCACCCATCATGTCCTGCAGCATGTCGTTATTGGCCGAGCCCAGCAGTGACATCACAGCCGGGTCGGTGGCCAGGTCGGCCATGTTGCATTCGTTGCTGCCAGCAGCCTTGGACTGGGCGTTGAGGAGTGCGCTGTTGGCATTGGGCACTTTGGCGGCGGGGCGCGGCAGAGTGGCGGGGCGCGGCAGACCGGCGGGGCGTGGCAGACCGGCGGGGCGTGGCAGACCGGCGGAAGCCAGGTTCTTCTTGCGCATCTCTTCCTTCTCCCGGGTGAAGCGACGCAGCATGTTGGCCAGGTGGATGGAGTCCTTCATCAGCTTCTTCCTCTTTTTCTTTTCCGGCCGATGAACATTCAGCGCTGAAACTCTGCCAGAGCAGACGACACAAGGAGAAAACAGTTTAATTAACTCGCACAGAGAACATGGACTGCGTTTAAGAATGAAGGCCTTCACACACCAGGACACAAATATGACGCAGCGATAAAGATTGTTTATTGAAGATCATAATTCAACAACACGGAGGCTACTGTCTAGAGTCTAGACAGTAGCCTCCGTGTTGTTGAGGTTACAGCCCTACTGTCTAGACCAGGGGTCTTCAACGTATTTTAGGCCAGGGACCCCGTAGCTCAGAGAGAGACAGAGTAGGGACCCCCATATATTGTAAAAAATTGAATTGCATATTAAACTGAGCCGAATGGATGATTAAAATTTGATATTATGTATACATCATGTTGTAATGTTAAACATACATGTGGAAGGCACAGTGACTCTTTAAGCTTAATTGTATAGCTACCATAGTGGCTACCTTACCTATAGTAAGCTTATGTGTCATTTTTGTTAATATGTAATATGTTAGATTCAAATCAATGTATATTTTCAGAAATTTTTCATTTTTGAAAAAAGAAACAAATAGTTTTTTAAGAATTTGGTGGCCCCCTGCAGTGAGTCTGAGGACCCCCCTAGGGGTCACGACCTCCCTGTTGAAGATCTCTGGTCTAGACCACATACTCAAAAGACGGCAAACTGTATTACTTCTTTCAACCTTGACAAAAGGAAGCGTCTACCAGAGACTCTCTTTCAGTTCTTACCTTTCACAATAAAAGCCCTAGAAATACAGTATGTTACACTAGTTTCCAGTGTATTTTGCTAAAAGGAAACTCAGCTTACAGGCCGCGGAGCCCCGTCCACCTTTTTCCATTTCAGATTAGTACTCTATTGCCTCAGGCAAGCGTGGTTGGTCATCATGGCAGGAAACTGCTGTGACCAAACGTGACACACACACAAACACGCCTCAGCTCACTTGGAACCTCAACTGAAGTGGTACTTAAAAAAGGAAAAAAAAAGGACCTGTAAGCAGGTACCAGGGACTTTTTATGTAATGGAAAACCAAAAAAAGGCAAGTAGAAGTGAATCAAGTAGGTAGGACCAGGTTAATGGACTAGAGTCTGGTAGGACCGGGCTAATGGACCAGAGTCTGGTAGGACGGGGCTAATGGACTAGAGTCTGGTAGGACAGGGCTAATGGACCAGAGTCTGGTAGGACCGGGCTAATGGACCAGAGTCTGGTAGGACCGGGCATAATGGACCAGAGTCTGGTAGGACCGGGCTAATGGACCAGAGTCTGGTAGGACCGGGCTAATGGACTAGAGTCTGGTAGGACAGGGCTAATGGACCAGAGTCTGGTAGGACCGGGCTAATGGACCAGAGTCTGGTAGGACCGGGCAAATGGACCAGAGTCTGGTAGGACAGGGCTAATGGACCAGAGTCTGGTAGGACCGGGCTAATGGACTAGAGTCTGGTAGGACCGGGCTAATGGACTAGAGTCTGGTAGGACAGGGCTAATGGACTAGAGTCTGGTAGGACCGGGCTAATGGACTAGAGTCTGGTAGGACAGGGCTAATGGACCAGAGTCTGGTAGGACAGGGCTAATGGACCAGAGTCTGGTAGGACCGGGCTAATGGACTAGAGTCTGGTAGGACAGGGCTAATGGACTAGAGTCTGGTAGGACCGGGCTAATGGACCAGAGTCTGGTAGGACCGGGCAAATGGACCAGAGTCTGGTAGGACAGGGCTAATGGACCAGAGTCTGGTAGGACCGGGCTAATGGACTAGAGTCTGGTAGGACCGGACCAGAGTCTGGTAGGACCGGACCAGAGTCTGGTAGGACCGGGCTAATGGACCAGAGTCTGATAGGACCGGGCTAATGGACTAGAGTCTGGTAAGACCAGAGCTAATGGACCAGAATCTGGTAGGACCGGGTTAATGGACCAGAGTCTGGTAGGACAGGGCTCATGGACCAGAGTCTGGTAGGACCGGGCTAATGGACCAGAGTCTGGTAGGACCGGGCTAATGGACCAGAGTCTGGTAGGACCGGGCTAATGGACCAGAGTCTGGTAGGACCGGGCTAATGGACCAGAGTCTGGTAGGATCGGGCTAATGGACTAGAGTCTGGTAGGACCGGGCTAATGGACCAGAGTCTGGTAGGACCGGGTTAATGGACCAGAGTCTGGTAGGACAGGGCTAATGGACCAGAGTCTGGTAGGACAGGGCTAATGGACCAGAGTCTGGTAGGACAGGGCTAATGGACTAGAGTCTGGTAGGACAGGGCTAATGAACCAGAGTCTGGTAGGACAGGGCTAAGGGGCCAGAGTCTGGTAGGACCGCGCTAATCGACTAGAGTCTGGTAGGACCGGACCAGAGTCTGGTAGGACCGGACCAGAGTCTGGTAGGACCGGGCTAATGGACCAGAGTCTGGTAGGACCGGGCTAATGGACCAGAGTCTGGTAGGACAGGGCTAAGGGGCCAGAGTCTGGTAGGACCGCGCTAATCGACTAGAGTCTGGTAGGACCGGACCAGAGTCTGGTAGGACCGGGCTAATGGACCAGAGTCTGGTAGGACCGGGTTAATGGACCAGAGTCTGGTAGGACAGGGCTAAGGGGCCGGAGTCTGGTAGGACCGCGCTAATGGACCAGAGTCTGGTAGGACCGGACCAGAGTCTGGTAGGACTGGGCTAATGGACCAGAGTCTGATAGGACAGGGCTAATGGACCAGAGTCTGGTAGGACCGGGCTAATGGACTAGAGTCTGGTAGGACCGGACCAGAGTCTGGTAGGACCGGACCAGAGTCTGGTAGGACCGGGCTAATGGACCAGAGTCTGATAGGACCGGGCTAATGGACTAGAGTCTGGTAAGACCAGAGTAATGGACCAGAATCTGGTAGGACCGGGTTCATGGACCAGAGTCTGGTAGGACAGGGCTCATGGACCAGAGTCTGGTAGGACCGGGCTAATGGACCAGAGGCTGGTAGGACCGGGCTAATGGACCAGAGTCTGGTAGGATCGGGCTAATGGACTAGAGTCTGGTAGGACCGGGCTAATGGACCAGAGTCTGGTAGGACCGGGTTAATGGACCAGAGTCTGGTAGGACAGGGCTAATGGACCAGAGTCTGGTAGGACAGGGCTAATGGACCAGAGTCTGGTAGGACAGGGCTAATGGACTAGAGTCTGGTAGGACAGGGCTAATGAACCAGAGTCTGGTAGGACAGGGCTAAGGGGCCAGAGTCTGGTAGGACCGCGCTAATCGACTAGAGTCTGGTAGGACCGGACCAGAGTCTGGTAGGACCGGGCTAATGGACCAGAGTCTGGTAGGACCGGGCTAATGAACCAGAGTCTGGTAGGACAGGGCTAAGGGGCCAGAGTCTGGTAGGACCGCGCTAATGGACCAGAGTCTGGTAGGACCGGACCAGAGTCTGGTAGGACTGGGCTAATGGACCAGAGTCTGGTAGGACCGGCTAACGGACCAGAGTCTGGTAGGACTGGGCTAATGGACCAGAGTCTGATAGGACCGGACCAGAGTCTGGTAGGACTGGGCTAATGGACCAGAGTCTGATAGGACAGGGCTAATGGACCAGAGTCTGGTAGGACTGGGCTAATGGACCAGAGTCTGATAGGACCGCGCTAATGGACCAGAGTCTGGTAGGACGGGCTAATGGACCAGAGTCTGGTAGGACTGGGCTAATGGACTAGAGTCTGGTAGGACAGGGCTAATGGACCAGAGTCTGGTAGGACCGGGCTAATGGACCAGAGTCTGGTAGGACTGGGCTAATGGACCAGAGTCTGATAGGACAGGGCTAATGGACCAGAGTCCGGTAGGACCGGGCTAATGGACCAGAGTCTGGTAGGACCGGGCTAATGGACCAGAGTCTGGTAGGACCGGGCTAATGTATCAGAGGAACAAACCAACCCTGAGAGGACACAGTGAAGACAAATTAAAACCCTCACCCGGTCTTTGGTACTCTGATCTTCCTGGGTTTCTTGTCCTCCAGAATTCCACCATCTTGCTTTTTCCGACGCTTTTTTATCACCCGTTCCTCGCCATCTTTCATCTTCTACAAAAAAAAAACAAAAAACAAATATGGCTTCTTAAAATGGTATCCCAACATTCGGATTTAGAAACCTAATATATTTCATTATGTTTTGTGTATAAAAACTCCAGAGTAGCAAGAACCTACCTTGAAGCGATGATCCTCGGCGCCGGCGTTCTCCCCCTCAGAGTCGGACGCCGCTCTGAACTGCAGGGTGCCCGTGTTGATGTAGAAGCCGCCATGTTTTGTGGTGAGAGAGGCCGGCACCAGCTCGTCATACTGCGGCCCGGGAGAGAAGTAGAATTACTGCTAGTTTTCTCCTACTACTGCACTTTTTACCACAGTTTAGAAAAAAAATAAAAGATAAAAAATAAAAAAAAAATAGTTTTCCCAAGTTTTCTGCACATGATTATATTAGATTATACTTTATTCATCCCACAACTGGGAAATTTTGTTATTACAGCAGCAGCATTTTTTTCAATAACACCAAAAAACAAAAACACACAAACAAGTAAACACACAAGAAATACAGGCAAACAATAGACAATGATTATATGGTAGACTGAGTAAGCAAAATGGCGTCAAATAAAAGGTATTTTAAAGTGCGGTTGCCATGATACAAGAAACAATATTGCGGTGTAAGTGACGTTAAAATTAAATTGAATGTGTAATTAGAGTAATGAAGCAAGAGTCGGTAGCATAATTTAAATTATATTAACCTGGGACCATAAATATTGAAAAGTAAGTACTTGTAATAAAATAATATAAATACCGATATTAAAGATAAAACAGAAAGTGTGTGGTGTAGATGGGAGAAAAACTTAAGTGCTTAAGTGATGCTTAAGTTTATGAAGTTTATGCACTTTATCAGGGCAATCTCCAAGTTAAATTTAACTCATATTATGCTTTTTGGTTTTTTTCCTTTCCCTTTCCTTTATTGTGTTAAATTTATTTTTTGTGCATGTTATAGGGTTAAAAAGTGAAAAAGCCCAACCCCCCAGGTACTGTCAGGGCCCTCATACTCTGCTCCTGACTGGCTAGTAGTCCTTACCTAGGTACTGTCAGGACCCTCATACTCTGCTTCTGACTGGCTAGTAGTCCTTACCTAGGTACTGTCAGGACCCTCATACTCTGCTTCTGACTGGCTAGTAGTCCTTACCTAGGTACTGTCAGGACCCTCATACTCTGCTTCTGACTGGCTAGTAGTCCTTACCTAGGTACTGTCAGGGCCCTCATACTCTGCTTCTGACTGGCTAGTAGTCCTTACCTAGGTACTGTCAGGACCCTCATACTCTGCTCCTGACTGGCTAGTAGTCCTTACCTAGGTACTGTCAGGGCCCTCATACTCTGCTTCTGACTGGCTAGTAGTCCTTACCTAGGTACTGTCAGGGCCCTCATACTCTGCTTCTGACTGGCTAGTAGTCCTTACCTAGGTACTGTCAGGACCCTCATACTCTGCTCCTGACTGGCTAGTAGTCCTTACCTAGGTACTGTCAGGGCCCTCATACTCTGCTTCTGACTGGCTAGTAGTCCTTACCTAGGTACTGTCAGGACCCTCATACTCTGCTCCTGACTGGCTAGTAGTCCTTACCTAGGTACTGTCAGGGCCCTCATACTCTGCTTCTGACTGGCTAGTAGTCCTTACCTAGGTACTGTCAGGGCCCTCATACTCTGCTTCTGACTGGCTAGTAGTCCTTACCTAGGTACTGTCAGGACCCTCATACTCTGCTCCTGACTGGCTAGTAGTCCTTACCTAGGTACTGTCAGGGCCCTCATACTCTGCTTCTGACTGGCTAGTAGTCCTTACCTAGGTACTGTCAGGACCCTCATACTCTGCTTCTGACTGGCTAGTAGTCCTTACCTAGGTACTGTCAGGGCCCTCATACTCTGCTTCTGACTGGCTAGTAGTCCTTACCTAGGTACTGTCAGGGCCCTCATACTCTGCTCCTGACTGGCTAGTAGTCCTTACCTAGGTACTGTCAGGACCCTCATACTCTGCTTCTGACTGGCTAGTAGTCCTTACCTAGGTATTGCCTAGTTACTATCTGTGACTCCCAACAAAGATGGGACAAAAGTGAGATGTCTCACTCTGTAGCTAAAACAGAGAGTTCAACACACAGGGGGGAAAAACAAAAATATGGAGTTATTTTTTAAATTAAGCCATGTAAACGTATTCTGGTAAAACCTCTAAATACACTTTTTGGTTTTAGTTTTGGATTGTCTTACATTGAGTGTGTGTGTGTGTGTGTGTGTGTGTGTGTGTGTGTGTGTGTGTGTGTGTGTGTGTGAGAAAACAAAGGGCTAAAATTGTGATGTGTAATCTTGTTGATTTTGCGCCTTTCCCAATAAAAAAAGTGATGAAAAAATAAAATAAAGTGATGATTGTGTGTGTGCTTTGGGGGAAAGGGAACTCACAGCCTCTGAATTGTCTATGAAAGGGTCCGTCTCATCGTAACCATAGCCGATGTCTATGAGATCCTGCATCCTGTCCTTTTTCTTCTTCTTTGGGACACCTCCCTGCAGACAGAGGATACACACAGGAACATTTAAAATATACATACATACATACATACATGCATACATACCCACACGCATGCATGCATACATACCCACACGCATGCATGCATACATACCCACACACATGCATGCATACATACCCACACGCATGCATGCATACATACCCACATGCATGCATGCATACATACATACATACATACATACATACACACACGCACACACATACATACATTCACACACACACATACACACGCATGCATACATACATATATACATCAATCTTGAGACTAACACTCACATATTTGTTCTCAAACTTCTTGGCCAGCTCTTCTACTTCCCGTCGCTCCCTATCGTCGTCAGCAAAGGGGTCGTTGGGGTCCAGGGGGGGCGCGAGGCCTTTGGGGACTGTTGAACTTGTGGCATGCTTTACCTGAGGAGGGGGGGGGAGTCAAATGGCAAAGGAATGAAATGGGAGGAAGTAGGGCTGGGTTAAAGGAATCGATTCTCAATTGATTAAAAACAATCCCTTTGTCTGAATGACCAGTTATCGATTGATAAAATCCAGAAATCGATCTTTTAATACAAGGGTGTTTAGGTAAAAAGGACCATTTTTGGGGGATTAATTCTTACTGTAAACAACATTATCCTGGTGAATTATAAAGAGGATCTGAGGGTTGCTTCTTGCTTGTACAACTCACAGCAGAAGTTCTCTGAGAAGCTTTTATATCCAAGCTAAATGTGTATTATGTTGTGTGAGTTGTGTGAATTGTGAATTTTCCAAACCTTATTGATATCGGATCAGAAATGTTATCGGTTCAGGACTTTGTGAATTGGAATTTGCGCTACCCAGCCCTATTGTTTACTCAGGTCGTCTGCTTTCTGTCCCCAGAGTCAGAACTAAAGGTTTTTACACATATATTTTATGCTCCACATATCATAAATCAAGGCTGAAGACTTATTTTTGATGCTGCCTTTAAAAAAAAAAAAAATTGTTCATTTCTTACACTGCACTGTAACTTTTATTCTTGTATTTTGATTTTTTTTTGGGTTGTTTTTTTAACTGCTATTTGGTATTTATTGTAAAGCTCTTTGACTATATTATTTATCATTTTACAAATAAAGACAGGTAGCTTTATTTATACAAATAAAGCTACCTGCCCTGCCTCCCCTCTGGCTGCGGTCCATCAGGACCAAAACCTCACACCACAACAACAGTTTCTTCCCGGCTGCAGCTGGACCCATCAACATGTCCCGGGACCCCACCGGCGGACTCTTAATGCCCAGCAACAGTCACTACACGGCACATTAGCACACATCCTGGACTTTAATCCCGGGCCATTGGCATACTATATTACATTGCACAAAGGTTCATATAACTCAACTTTTGCACAACCATGCTGCCTTCCTTTCCTTCCTAAAACAGTTATATTGTACACATGGTATAGTCTTTTACATATTTTATTGTAATATTTCTACACTATTGTTGAAGTTCTCTGACAGAGGCATAGTGAGGGAAACAAAGTGTCTCCATCGTGCTTTTCTTCTGAATTACTCCACAATTAAAATCATAATTTACTCCTGCATACTTTGCACTCATCAATGCACTATTGCCTCAATCTATCTATATTGTTTCTGTTTAGAGTGTGTATATATTAGTGTGTATTTATTGTTTGTTTTGTATGTGTAAGCGCATTGTGAGCAATGACGATCCAAAGCAAAATTCCTCGCATGTGTCCTCATACCTGGCAAATAAAGCTGATTCTGATTCTATTGTTACTATATTTATTATTATGTTTTTGACTGTTGCAGTTACTTGCTTTATTGTTTATTCCCCTTTTTTTTACATGTTTATTGTAAGCAACACACCAAGTGAAAAACTTACTTTGGCATTAAATCTCATTCACATCGTGGTGCCTACTGTGTGTCTCTACTTTCTCCTAACCGGTCCAGACAGGGTTGTAATAAACAAATAAATAGATAGATATTGAATGTAATAACAATAACAACAACAACAACAGTTATTCACTGGCTAACTGGCTTGTTAACACCACTTGTGCACAACATATTTAAGAGTGGCATCAAAGCAAAAGGGATGCCAGGTTAGGCTAAGGGGACCAGATTTCTCAGACCAAATCCGGGGACATTTTCAGCTCAGAAGCGTAAATACCTCCAAAACACGTCATGTTTTTAATTTTTGTAAAACCTAGAGCTGAGTATCGGATACAATATAAACTATTGAGGAAAGATTTTCCTTTGACATTGATGCAGTATGAAACGAGATCGCTGCAGTCGGCAGCAGAGAAACAAGCTACAATGGAAGTTAATGGGATAATTGTCCAGCTTGTATTTACGTTCATAAAGTGCTCGTTTTGCTGCTGACAGACTCAGATTAATATTCTAAGTGTCTGATAACATTATGGAAAGGATTTCTAAGGAGGCTGACCTTTCTGTTAAAGATTAAGATCATTTTTTAAAACATAAAAGTCCACCAGACTCCATGTAAATAATCAGTGATTTTAGCGTGTATAGAGCAGCATATCTCCACCAGACTCCATGTAAATAGTCAGTGATTTTAGCGTGTATAGAGCAGCATATCTCCACCAGACTCCATGTAAATAATCAGTGATTTTAGCGTGTATAGAGCAGCATATCTCCACCAGACTCCATGTAAATAATCAGTGATTTTAGCGTGTATAGAGCAGCATATCTCCACCAGACTCCATGTAAATAATCAGTGATTTTAGCATGGTAAAACACGGCTTTCTAAAACATCTCTGAGCTCTGAGCAGCGCTGCTCGATCGGCTCCGTTTGGTCAGAGTTTACTTTCTTTCATTCCAGTATCGGGTCTGTCAGTCACAGTGAAAACCGGGGACTGTCTGGTCACCCTAGGTTAGGCCGCTCGTCCCCCCCAACATGGTGTCTCCTCTCTAACGAACTAACCTGAGTGAGAGTTGTGTTCACCAGCTCGCCGTAGTTGAACTCGGAGGATCCCCGATCATTCGGCTCGGTTAGGGGGAGGTTGAGGCGGACGGTTGGTCTCCCGTCCTCGGTCTCTGCATCGCCTCCTTTCGGGTTTACGTTCCCAAACAACCCGCCTCCTCCTCCACCTCCTCCGCCGCCACCACCACCACCTCCTGACCCGACCGCCGCGGCACTTCCACCTCCATCTTTCCCCAACGTGAGGTCGACCACGGCCTCGTCTTCGCGGCGGCGCTTCTTGCTGCCGGACTCCGAGCTCGGCGGCGAGGTGCTGAAGGAGGAAATGGTGACGAACGGCACTTTCCTCGGCTCTGCCATTTATTTTAGGTCTACGGTCCAACGGCTGGGCATGCGAAAGGGGGGCAGGGGGGCAGCTAGCTAAACCTGGAGGTGGTCGACAAGTGGAGCTAGCTAGCTGCTATGCTAGCTCTGCTAGCTAGCTATCTTCCTCAAAATGAGTGCGCTATGACTTTTATCTCCTCTCAGCCCGTATTAATCCATATAGTATTATCCCTGGCAGAGCCCCCGTCGCCTACGAAGGACGTAAACCGTGAGAAATAGCAGTTGTAAGCGCTTCCATGTAGCCGATGTTAGCTGTTAGCTACCGCAAGGAGGACTCCGTAGTAGCCATCTTGATCGTTGTTATCATTATTCAGTGGCTGGGCGTGCGGATGAAAAGAAAGAGGAAGCCGGGGAGGAAATGGGAACAGCGTTCGTCCAATGGCTGAGCTGGAACACGCCCACCTGACACACACACACGCGCCAATGTGGAGGGAATGGTTGTTCTTTACAGGCGGGATGTCCGGACCCGTGAACGCATCTCCGCGGACCCGTGAACGCATCTCCGCTGTTAACTACATTCCCCACCTAAGAGAGCTGCACTTCACTTGTAATGAACTCCGAGGACAAATTCAGAATCAGCTGTAACAAATACAAGTAGTTTAATCCTTTTTATTTATGTATTTGTTTTATTTATAAGTACTTTTCACACAATGTGTACACAAAACTATTTTATACATGTATATAGTTGCTCTCAGGACTTCACTCTGCACATCTAACTACACTTTATATTTTTAGATTTTATTTCCTTATATTTTGTACTTTTATATTTCGTGTCAACACTGTAAAGGGGTTGTTTTCCATGTCATTGCACAGGTCCTGCATTTGTGTATAATGACAAAGACTTTCTATTTTTCTTTTTCTATTTCTAATACTTTAAATTGGCCCGCGGAAAGCACGTCAAAGGCGAACCGTGCTCGAGTTAAATATATTTTAAATAACAGTTTCCGGGAATCCTTTATTAATAATGTAATTTATTCCATTATACATTCCGAGCTTTTAAAGGCCTGTGCAACATTTAGGGTCAGATATTTTATTGAAATAGTCAGCTACTATGATCACCATCAGGGACTCTAATGAATTTGGCTTGGTGCTTACTGCAGTAATGTGTAGGTATTACTGGTATATCACCAGTATTCATTTCCCCCCAGTGTCACATTAAAGTTGAAACCCTTGAGGTAGAAATAAGATGCCTGTATTCATGTTTCTAAATACAGAAGGAAATTATAATTTGAGATTGTTGTGTATCTACACACAAAGCAAGAAAAATTAAAATGAGTTCATTATGGGAGTTTGGTCTAAAAAAGTCAAATGATTACGACTTTAATTTCTTAAAAATTCATTTAAATGATTTTTTCTTGCCAATATTCTGGGTTATTCTACGATTGGCCAAAATAAACCTTTCGATTAAAATTAATTCCTTATCCGGTTAATTGAGTCTTCTCGTGCGACATGTTTATCATTTGCATATTCACACAAATGTCATGTTTTGTTAAGCAAATTAACTTCACATTCACAAGTTCCCCTTTGCTTTATCAGATCTCCTGCTGCAGTTGACATTAAAATTACAGCCATAAGCCTAATTTACTGGACCCCCCCCCCCCCACCCCCCAAATACTTAAGACATTTGCACCATAACGTGATACAAAAAAGGCACAAAATATTACACATTTTCACCAGAATGCAGAAAATTAAGTGTTTAAAACTTAAACCCAATGTTTAACCCAAAGTTTGGCCCTTGATTACAGCTAACAGCCAAAGGTGAATGTCAAATAAAGTAACCGAAAAACAGAGTCTAAGTGTGAAAACACCATTTTATTGTTGCCTTAGTCAGTAATTTAGGACCAATCAGCAGCAGCGCCTCCCCAGTCGGATGCCTGGGCAGTGGGAGCGGTGGACCAGTCCTCTGTGGCCGGCTGAGTGCTCCAGTCCTCTGCAGGGGAACAAATAAAAACATATTTAGCATTCAGGAATGACATTTCAAAAAATAAAAATGTATTTTTGAAATTCATTAGAAACGCAACCAAAATACTGCCAATACCTGTCTTCGTTACAGCTGCAGCAGCTGAAACAGTAAAACACAGTTTAGTGTTAGAGAACCAACATTAAATGGCAGTTTTGATGAAAGTTTGGTCCATCCACGGGTGCAAATCCTTCGCAGGATGGTAGGGGAAGACTCAAATACTCAGTGAACTCATCCCTGAATGGCTGGTACTCTTTGCCTGCTCTGGTTGGGTTGGTTAGGTTTAGGCAAGACGAGTGGGATTGGTTAGGGTAAGAATGTCAGGGCGAGCCAATCAGGGATGAGTCTTCCCTTACCATCCTGCAAAAAAGAAAGACCGCATCCAGGGCTCGGTTCTTAGACTGATACTTTAAGGTAAGAAACAAATTGCCTCTGAAGTCAGAGTATTGAAAATTGCCTCATTCAACACCTAAGCACGTAGCATTCTTCTAACAAGAGCTAATAGAGCTTGTGATTGGCCAGTCCTCGTTATGAAGAGACGGGTGGTAACAGTGTGGTATTATGAAAGGCTTAACTCTTTGGTGCCGGATGCTTCGCGACGACACATCTACCGCCGGTTACTGCGTTGCGCAACTCTGAACCTCCTGCCGGCCGCTGCGTGGCGCAGCATTTTGTATTCGTCGGTCTTTTCATGACGCATGCAGCAGAGAACGCACTGTCATTGGTTCAAATACACATGAGGTGGGTCTTGTTGGCCATTTAAAGCCATGTGACCACTAAAATGTACTGTAGTTTGCTGAAAATCATGTCAATCAACCAGACATACACGTGCGTTTGTTTATGTCTTTTGAGAGACGAGCGAGAAAATGACTCCGACAGGAGGATTTTGACAGCGAGGGCAGTGACAAACGGGACCCGTTTGTGCCGGATGCTTCGCGCCGACACGTCTACCGCCGGTCAAAATCCTCCTCTGTCGGAGCCATTTTCTCGCTCGTCACTCAAAAAAATCATAAACAAACACACATGTATGTCTGGTTGATTGACATGATTTTCAGCAAACTACAGTACATTTTAGTGGTCACATGGCTTTAAATGGCCAACAAGACCCGCCTCATGTGTATTTGAACCAATGACAGTGCGTTCACTGCTGCACGCGTCATGAAAAGACTGACGAATACAAAATGCTGCCACGCAGCGGCCGGCAGGAGGTTCAGAGGTGCAACGCAGTAACCGGCGGTAGATGTGTCGTCGCGAAGCATCCGGCACCAAAGAGTTAACTACATCAAGTCACATTGGTGTTGTCATGTTTTGTTAAAATTAATTCTACAAAATTGGTATTGAATAGGAAAAAAAAGGTATTGTTGAGGAACAGGTGTCAAAGTTACAGAACTGAAAATCTTTGATACCCGGTTCTAGATCAAGCGAAAGTAAACTTGTGATCTTACCTGTAGGGAACTGTTGGATGGGCACAGATGGCACGGCAACCCCCTCAGACCAATCAGCCACCTCGGGCTGAGTGAACTCGGCAGCAGGAGCGCTCCATTCACCCTGGAACTCCTCCTTTCCAACAGCCTTCTCGGCCGCAGCCTGCTCCTCCTTCTCAATCTGCATTAAAAACATGTGCATTAAAAACGTGTGCGTTAGAGTGGGGAGGCCTACTCGTCCAGGGGTCAACGTCAAATTGTACTTGCATGGAGACAGTTTTTACAGGCTCCTTTGCAAATTATTTATCAAATAATTTACAATGTCATGTCAGTCACACTCATACTGAAAGTGGAGGCTGTTTAACATATATATAAAAAAAAAAAATCAAGAACTTAAAGTGACAGTGGTTTCTATCTAATTGATTTGACTGCACACTTATTTTTGGCTGTGCAATTAATCAAATTTTAATCTATTTTATCTCAAACTTGTGGCAAAACATGGTTTCATCAATATACTATACCGCAATGAAAAAACTGATACAATAACGGGCCAAAATGATCTAAAGCCTTTTCAATCGTTCTGATTTGATTTGCCGAGGTGGCGTTTTACTCACCTGGGGTCATTGAGCAACCCTTCATGTTAAACCCTGTTGCGTAACCGTATATTCAACAACATCAAGCCTCTGTATATTTCTCTCAAGGTGCACTGCATTCGTCTTACCTCTTCAGGATCCCTGTAGAAGTACAGATCAGGCATGACCTCCCATGGGTGCTCCCTGGAGATGGTTCCCCTCATCCTGAGAACCTCCCTGGCCAACATCCACCACATCAGACCCACTGAGTGGTGACCCTGAAACACAGGCACAGATTGGCTATGGATAACCTCAGCGTTGCTCGTTATACAATACACGCAGTTGCATGAAGATCAGGGTACCCGTGGGTTCTTTAAGTTTAATTTAAGACCTTTTACTACCACCTAGGATCAAATGTAATGCCAACATCACGGCTATACAGTCTAAAAATCAGCATGCATTTACAGCCTGATAATATTTACCACGTAAAATTCCCTGAATTAAATAAAACTTATGCTAACTGTAACTTTGAGGTGTTTTACACCAACATTAAATTAATACATTTGTCGCAGTAAGAACTCTCATGTTATGAAACCAGAGAATTAATTAGCTTATGTGTTATTTGGTCAAATATTTTAAGTGTTAATGATATTTAATCCTAGAAAAAGAAAAAAGTAAGACTCTGGAATATCTACAAAACAGTTTTGACATTTTGTGGCAAGACCTGGACCTCCATGCCCCTGCGTGGTTCAGAGAAAGGAGGTTAAAAGGCCAAGCATTTTTAATTTAGCACACGTCCTACACCCCGCACCGCACAGACAGGACAGCGCCGGGCTCTAACGGTGTGCAAGTAGCAAGACTTACTGTTAATATACAATTTTTAGTAGGTCTTACCTTATTGTTACAGGGGATGGCGATGTCCACATATCCCAGCGGGGAGTCAGTGTTGCACAGGGCAATGGTAGGGATGTTGACGTAGGAAGCCTCAGTCAGGGGCTGATGGTCAGCACGGGGGTCTGTCACAATCAGCAGACGGGGCTCCCTGAAAGCTGCCTGGATCTGATTGGTGAATGTACCAGGGGTGAAGCGGCCGTGGAAGGTGGTGGCACCGGTGGCAGAGGCAAACTTCAGCACCGCTCTCTAAAGTGGACAGAAAGAACATATTATACTATATAAAGCAAGGCAGCTGTTTGTAGAGCACATTTCTGCAACAAGGCAATTCAACATGCTTTACATAACATGTTAAAGAACCGCTAAAAACCAACGAAGACAGGTATGAAATACAACATAATGGAAAAGACATTTTATTTCCAAGTGTTTTGAACTGTGGCTCAGGTCACTATCAAACCCCAATCATGGGACAGCAGTCCTAATGGTGTTAGCGAAAACCCGGCCGGCTCAATCTCGCACACTTCCGACACCTGAACACCGACATCAGTGCCCGGCTTTAATGGTGTGCACATCATAAGTTACTGTACTAATGTCCCACTGTAGCTGTAGATTCTCGATTGAGAAATAAATCCAAAAGCCAATAGGCATCATCCAAAAATAAAGAAAATGTGGTACATCCCAGGTTCCCAAGTTGACAAAATACTCAGTTATGCTCCCATCACAATAAATAAACAGCGACACGTTTCAAAGCCTCGGGAACTTGAGATGTGCTACCTTTCTTTCATTTTTAGGACAATAAATCAGACATCAAGAGTGTTTTCCTTTACCTGTCCAGTGTTCCTGGAGGAGATGACGCACACATCAGCTGGGTTTTCGATGGCAACGATGGCCCTGGCAGCCAACAGCAGCTTCTCCCAGGTCTTCTTTAGGTTGATGATGTACACACCTGGTGATAAAGAGAAAGTCTAACTTTTAACATGCATAACCTGAAAGAGTGCAACCTTAAAGGTTTTTATTGTCTTTCATCACATAACAGGATCTCTTCAACCACTCACCGTCGCTTTTTCTCTTGTAGACATACTGCTCCACCTGGAAGTCCAAGTTGGTGCCTCCCAGGTGGGTTCCTGCTGCCAGAAACTTCAGCACATCCTCCTCCTTCATTTGAAGGACATCCAGACCTCCGGACATCGTGACCACTTTCCCTGCGTTACGAGTGATGGGAGAGCTGGAAAAAAGGATTAAAAAACATTGGTAAACATCATACAGTTGATTCACAGTGTACATGCATCACATTTTCTTTGACATTTGGGCCGTTTCTGGTTATTTTTAGTTATTTAAATGCCCTTGGTTTTAATTTGATTCTTTTATTTGCATGTCCTTGGTTTCACAATTGTTTCGTGAAGGGTAGTGACACTGAGGGCGACCATGAAAGATGGTACTAAAATTGACTAGTGTGAAGGTAGTCTCAAGTGGGTTAGGGTTTATCTGTCTTAATGTTTTTACTTTTAACTGTTTATACTTGTGTTTTATCTGTTTTTTTATCTGATTTTGTGTAAAGCACTTTGAATTGCCTTGTTGCTGAAATGTGCTCTACAAATAAAGCTGCCTTGCCTAATGACTTGCGCGGCGTTTCCATTCCAGTCACTATAATTCACTTTTGATGTATTGCTTTCTAAAATCCATCCATCTATCCATCTTCATGCATCCCCGCATCGGGGGACATCTTGCTTCCCGGTATGTCTCATGTCTCTATGTTAGAATTTTCCACGTTGGGTGGATTTTACTACTTTAGTGTCTTGTAATGTCATTTAAAATGCCATCACTTTACGACTCTGGGCGGATTCGAAGCTGCATTCAGTTAAGCTTTTTCCTTACAATATCCCTTAATGAAGCAGACACGCTTAATGTCAGCTACCGTCAAAGTCAGCTTTATTGTCAATTTCTTCACATGTCAAGACATACAAAGAGATCGAAAGTACGTTTCCCTCTATCCCACGGTGAAGACAAGACATTTTACACACACACACACGTCCACAGACAAACATAACATTCAAGTAAACAATATAAAAAGTAAAAATAAGAAGGCACATACAAACAAGAAAGTAAGAGTAGCAAAACTGGGTTGAAAATGTGCAATTGTACATACAGTAGACAGCCAATATGACTGTCTACTGTATGCACAATTGCACAAGTGCAAAAGTCAGGCCAATAAATGGCCTGACTAGTCCATAATAGGACTTTGGGTTAGATTTTTTGACAGTTTATTGGTTATGAGGAGCAATATGTGAGAGAAATATGGTGATAATCGATCGTTGTTTAGGTCCATTAAACCACGTTAAGCCTTTTCCTCGCCATAGACACCAATGGAGAAGAAAACGTTACCGTGAGATAACTTCTATAATCGTTGGATTTCAGCTTAGTTTTTTTGACAGGTTCAAGTGTTCATGACAAGATATGGCCATGGTAAATATGGTGATAATTGATCGTTGTTTAGGTACATTAAACCACGTTAAGCCAACGTCCCAATTTTGGGGGGGAACGCTACGAGGCGAGCGCGTGTCAACGGCTAGCAAGTTAGCTAGCGACTTTAGCATTTTCTACTTTGAGATAATTTCATACGACAAAGACACGAGAGGTGGGTTTTGTACTGTCCTGTGGCGTGCCTTATAAGCTCGCCATCATTACTTAAGCTTGTTGGCGTCATTTAAAGGTTTATTATTAAAAAAACACGACGGTAAACTCACCACGAAACAACGCCGTATGGAAATCTGACCAGACGGTGAAAAAGAGGGCGCTGGGAGGAAATGACGTACTATAAATACCACATTTCCAAGCCTGTGATTGGTTGGTTGCTGTGAAAGGGGGCGGGTGTTGTTCTACATATATATCTACGGGTGTAGTGCCGTGAGTTGGCCACTAGGCGGTGTCGTGTGCCATACGCTCAGACCGCCACGGGTCGGATGGGTGTCCCATATTAAGACAATGCAGATGGAAAGACCATATTAAGACAATGCCGAGACGCCGACTTCTCGGTGAAAGACTGAACTGTGTTGCAACTATATTTGCTAGAGATAAAGAGTTCCAGGCCAAGGCAACATAATATGTACACAATGTCACAACGAGTTGAGAAATAACATCTAAAAAAAACCTATGCTATTATACAGGATGTGGTCTCATGTGGAGACAGTGGATGGTTATTCTGTCATTTCAAAGCACTATACACAATACAGCTATACTACTACTATACTATAATACAATACAGCTGAAGGAAATCATGGTGGGAGTCTGAACAGACACATGGGAACATAGATTTATGTGAAGTGGTAATGATGTGTTGATTTAACTTGTTTTTTGGATGAGTGCCAAGGAGATTAGAGCCTACCAATAAGGCTAAAAAAGAAGGAGTGGGCGATGAGTCCCACGGTGGTATGCCAAACATGTTTTTGGAGTTTGGAGTTTCTGGGGAAAGTCCAGGTTTTTAGTTCAATTTGATGTACTGTAGGCCTATGTCAAATCATAACAGCGTCCTTTTAGGACACTTTACAGATAGAGAAGGTCTAGACCACACTCTATAATTTACAGAAACTCAACAATTCCCCCACAGCATGCAACAAAAACCTTTCTTAAACTACTAGAAAATAGCTCATAGCTGATATACCCCTTTCAAATATGGTCTATCATTCTGTCACACATTCACACTGTGTGCCAACTTTTACAGTTATTTTTGCAATAAACCTCATTTATAGGAAATTATACCTAATGTTTGAGTTAGAAAAGCAGAAATTAGGAATTATTGAGACTAAAATTAAAGGAATGGATGTTGATGATAATCACAGACTGGAATATGTCAACTTTTACTCAATACTATTTCAAAAACACTTCCATTTGTTTTACAATGCTATAAAATTGAATAAGACGCCCCAAAATTAATGAAAGTAGAGATTTGTACTTGGCAAAGAGCGTTGTGTGGAATCAATCATGTTATTTTGGGGAATTAAAAAGAACATTGATATAGGACAACATGAGGACAACAGGACACCCTGCAGCTTCCAGTAGTTTTACAACGTCTTCTAGTAAAGGAAACTGTATTTTACATTTAAACACAGCGGTAGCTGACCAAAGAGCTGTTTAAAAGAACTTCTGTCTGAACAATTAAGACGGGACACAGATGGAACGCTGGGTTGAAATAAGGTGAATATAAAGTATGCCGTGTCACGGTGACCCCGGCACAGCCCGGCACAGCCCGGGACAAGAGGTCAGCGTGTCACCATATCTGCACTTTAACATCTAAACTAACTAACTAAACTACATTTATTTTTTCTAAATTTTCTACATTGATAGAGTCATTCTCCCAAAATGCACCACAGAGCGCCACAGGAAGTCATTCCTGCCTGTGGCCATCAAACTTTACAACTTCTCCCTCTGAGCGTCTGACACACACACACACACACACACACACACACACACACACACACACACATACTTAGAGAGGGTGAAGCTGGACAATATTATCTGTTTTATCTGTTTTGTGCAATAACACCGGCCTGAAATGTGTGCAATACTCAACTGCTAATATTATTACTTTTCACCATTGCAATTCCTAAATTATGTTTATTATGTAAATACTGTATTCCTTTAACTATGTAAATACCGTACATATCCACACTCCTTATATTTCTTTACTTATACTTCTACTCTGATATTTATACTATTTGTGCAACTGCAACACAGAGTTTCCCTTCGGTAAGTATTTCTGATTCTGATTCCTGGCCCCGCGAGACCTTTGCCATGAGAATTTGTTTTAATTTAGATTTGTACATTCGATAGATCAGATCTTTAAGGGCGCCTAGGTAGCTCCCCTGGTAGAGCGCGCGCCCGTACATAGAGGATTACTCCTCGTGGCAACGGCTGCAGGTTGGACTCCGACCTGCGGCTCTTTGCTGCATGTCGTTCCCTCTCTCTCTCCCCTTTCATGTCTTCAGCTGTCCTATAAATGCTGTAAAGGACACACACACACACACACTGTATACAAATACAATCTTTAGATATTTAGACAATACTGTTGAATTGAAGGTCCAGAGGGACCAAAATGTTAAGTTTCTACAGTAAATGGTGATGCTATAGCAACAGCAGGGTCTCTATTGTGAAATTTTACAACACACCTGCATAGCAAAATTAGTAATAATTAATAATAAAATGGGTGCTACAGGATTCATGTTATACATAGATGCTTTGTAGAGTGCTTTATTTTCTTAAACGGCCTTAAAAAAAAAAAAAAAAAAGGTAGAACAATGGCATACATCATTGCATTAAAAAGTACACTTCGGACAAATATGAAGACAAATACCACATTTTAAGGCAGATGAATGTACTGAGTAAATACTACACGCACATAGAGCTGGGCTATTTGAAAAAAAAAAATCAAATATCACAATATTTTTGACCAAATACCTCGATATCAATACTGTAACGATATTTTAGTGTTGACTATCGGTGCTGCTTCACACAATGAGAGGGTAAAGGCCAATAATAGAACAGTTACACAGTCTGGTAAGTTCAGAAAAATACAACTTTACTGTAATGCCGCCTTTAAAACCAGGAAAAGACACCACTTATGTCATATTACCATACTACGATATCCAAAATCAAGACGATATCTAGTCTCATATCATGATTTTGATATAATATTGATATATATTGCCCAGCTCCACACGCATATATTGTTTAGTTTTACAGACTATAAATAACACTGTGTTATCTGAAGGGCGTTTCAGAGCGTCTCCGGGTTTGTAAACTGTGCGTGAGACAGCGCTGCGAGACAGAAGTCTGACGATGGACTGCATCGGTTCTTCTAAACATCTCAACTCACATCCAAGCTCTTGCTTCCTGTGAGATCCAGAGCATCACAGCAAGCCTGGTATTTTAAAATCTGTTCTCCAAATGAAAATGAAATGTTTGAAGTCATTTTAAAGTCTCGAGCTCTTATATCTCGGCTGTAGCCGTTCCTTCCTTCCTTTCTCTCTCCTTCCTCCTCTTTCTCTCTTCCTCCCGTCAGCGTCAGGACTTCAGTCCCATGCTGGTCATCATCTGCTCGTACACCGTCCACGCCATGGCGGCCATCATGGTCCTCCTCAGAGCCCGGGGCACCGCCCCTCTGAAGAATCCCTGCAGCCTCTGTTCCTGAGAGAGAGAGAGAGAGAGAGAGAGAGAGAGAGAGAGAGAGAGAGAGAGAGAGAGAGAGAGAGAGAGAGAGAGAGAGAGGGGGGAGAGACAGATGAGAGAGAGAGAGAGAGAAAGGAGAGAGAGAAAGAAAGAGAGGCAGACAGAGAGATAGAGAGACAGACAGATGGAGAGAGAGACAGATGGAGAGAGAGAGGCAGACAGAGAGAGAGACAGATGGAGAACAAGAGGGAGAGAGAGACAGACAGACCAACAGAGAGAGAGAGAGAGAGAGACAGAGAGAGAAAGAGAGAGAGACAGACAGACAAACAGAGAAAGACAGACAAACCAACAGAGAGAGAGAGAGAGAGAGAGACAGATGGAGAACAAGAGGGAGAGAGAGACAGACCGACAGAGAGAGAGAGAGAGAGAGACAGATAGGGTGGAAGAGAGAGAGAGAAAGAGAGGCAGACAGAGAGGCAGACAGAGAGATAGAGAGACAGGCAGACACAGAGAGAGAAAGACAGACAGATGGAGAGAGAGACAGATGGAGAGAGAGAGGCAGACAGAGAGAGATGGAGAACAAAAGGGAGAGAGAGAGAGAAAGAGAGACCGACAGACAGAGAGAGAGACAGACAGACAAACAGAGAAAGACAGACAAACCAACAGAAAGAGAGAGAGAGAGAGAGAGAGAGAGAGAGAGACAGATGGAGAACAAGAGGGAGAGAGAGACAGACCGACAGAGAGAGAGAGACAGAGAGGAGAGAGAGAGAGAGAGAGAGAGAGAGACAGGCAGACACAGAGAGAGAGACAGACAGATGGAGAGAGAGACAGATGGAGAGAGAGACAGACAGACAAACAGAGAAAGACAGACAAACCAACAGAGAGAGAGAGAGAGAGAGACAGACAGACAGACAGACAGAGGAGGGGGCAGACAGACGTCAGATAAACATAACTTGTATCATGCACATTCTGGTCATCTGGATTAGAGCTGCAGCTACCGATTACTTTAGTAATCCAGTATTCTACCGATTATTCCACCGATTAACCGGACAAGAAATAATAAAATATAAATAATTTTGCTTTATAGTAAAGAGCAATAGTAACCACACAGACGACAAGGTTTCCTCTCCTCTGAGTTGTGGACAAAGCAAGACATTTGAGGACTAATCCATGCGTCCAGAAGTTAAATATAATAATGAAAATAATCGATAGCTCCCCAAAATGCAACTAATGCTCTCCTTTAAACCCCGAACGGTGAGTTCAGGGACTGGGACAGTTACCCCGTAGATGTGCCGGACGGCCTCGGCCGTCCCCAGCTGGGGGTTCACCTGGACGTGCGTCTTCACCACGTCGGCCGGCTGCGTGACCAGGGACGCCAGGACGCCCGCCACGACCCCGCAGCTGAAGGTCGCCAGCGGGGCCGACGCGCCCATCTCTGAGGGGAAGACAGACAGCGGCGGTTAGGGACGCACGTTCAAGTTCACGCTCACGATGTTTGTAGGTTTTGTTTTTATTATTTTTTTTTTATAACTCTCGTGTTGTCTTCCTGTCAAAAATCAACACTTGTTGTTGAAGCCTTTCTATCGATGTTTTTAACTTTTTCTTATGTTTTTGTCCCTTTTTCAACACTGTTGACTCTTTTTTTCAGTTTGTCACTTTTTTGACATTTAACACTAACTTATTAACTTTAGTTTTACAGTTATTTTTGGAATTTATGGTCAATAAACCTCATTTTTAGGAAATTATACCTAATGTTTGAGTTAGAAAAGCAGAAACTACACTACCAAACTACTTTTTCAACACTTTTGACGTTTTTTCCCCAATGTTTGTCACTTTTTGATTTTTAACACTACGTAACACTAACTTATTAACTTTAGTAATAATAATAATAATAATAATAATAATGATGCTTTTTTTTTTTTAGTACTACAAGCAGTGTAATATGCAGATAAATGCCCAAATTTCTTGTCGGAAAACAGACCATTCTGGCACCAATGAGTCAAACTGCACATTCATCACCTGCTAAATTGGCTGCAAGCCAAAGTTCATTTTCACGCATTTGGCATTTAACCCTCATGTTGTCTTACCGTCAACATTTAAAATCAACACTTTTGTTCACGCTTTCTATTGATGTTTTCTTTTTCCTATGTTTTGTCCTTTTTTCCCCATGTTTGTCACTTTTGACGTTTTCAACACTACGTAACACTAACTTATTAACTTTAGTTTTACAGTTATTTTTGGAATCTATGGTCAATAAACCTCATTTATAGGAAATTATACCTAATGTTTGAGTTAGAAAAGCAGAAATTAGGTATTATTTAGACTAAAATTAAAGGAATGGATGTTGATGATAATCACAGACTGGAATATGTCAACTTTTACTCAATACTATTTCAAAAACACTTCCATTTGTTTTACAATGCTATAAAATTGAATAAGACGCCCCAAAATTAATGAAAGTAGAGATTTGTACTTGGCAAAGAGCGTTGGGTGGAATCAATCATGTTATTTTAAGTAGTTAAAAAGAACATTGATTGATAATCAAAGGACTTCAAGTTTCATATCTTAAGTTTGTCTTTTTATACATTTTATTTTTCAGAACTTTAATGTATTTTTATGTTCTGTTGCGACAATAAAAACAAATCATCATATTATTTTAGTGAGAACTCATAAATAACTACAAATAACTAATGTTAGGGAAATCTGTTTTGTAACGCGTTTCTGGATTATTCTTCTTTTAAATATATATATCGACCGATATATCGGAATATCGGATTTTTAAATAACCAAATTTGTTTCAGCATCATTTATCGGTCACACTCTAGATTCAAGATTCAAGAACTTTATTTGCCATTTGTGTTTTCACACATAGGAACTCTTGTGCGGTTGTTACTCGGAGAGTCAAGTCGAGTTTAAAAAGACACACAAAGCATTTACATTATAAATAAATAAAATTGCACAAAACCATTAAAAAATACAAATAAAAATAAATAAATAAATTTGCATTCCTAGATTGCAAAAAGTATAATTGCATATTGGCCTTGGCCCCTAAAGACAGCCCCTTATAGGATATTGAAGTGCACAGTCATTATTAAATAAATAAATAAATAAGATGCACAGGTGTATTGCACAGATATGTCATATATCACACAGGCCCTGAGCAAAAAAGTTCATTTTGTTTTGGACAAAAGTCTCACTGCAAAACTACTCCCTAGTGGGTTTGTAATTCAAATGGATTTTAATAAAATAACCTTGAAAAAACAAAACCAGACCAACAATGACTGTTTTTGATGTCCTTCAGGGATCGCTGGGTGATGCCGAGTGTGAGTGTGTGAGTGTGTGAGTGTGTGAGTGTGTGAGTGTGTGAGAGTGTGAAAGTGTGTGTGTGTGTGTGTGTAAGTGTGTGTGTGTGTGTGTGTGTGTAAGTGTGTGTGTGTGTGTGAGTGTGAGTGTGTGAGTGTGTGAGAGTGTGAGAGTGTGTAAGTGTGTGTGTGTGTGTAAGTGTGTGTAAGTGTGTGTGTGTGTGTGTGTGTGTGTAAGTGTGTGTGTGTGTGTGTGTGTAAGTGTGTGTGTGTGTGTGTGTGTGTGAGTGTGTGTGAGTGTGTGAGTGTGTGAGTGTGTGAGAGTGTGAGAGTGTGAGAGTGTGTGTAAGTGTGTGTGTAAGTGTGTGTGTAAGTGTGTGTGTGTAAGTGTGTGTGTGTGTGTAAGTGTGTGTGTGTGTGTAAGTGTGTGTGTGTGTGTGTAAGTGTGTGTGTGTGTGTGTAAGTGTGTGTGTGTGTGTGTAAGTGTGTGTGTGTGTGTAAGTGTGTGTGTGTGTGTGTGTGTGTGTAAGTGTGTGTGTGTGTGTAAGTGTGTGTGTAAGTGTGTGTGTAAGTGTGTGTGTGTGTGTGTGTGTGTAAGTGTGTGTGTAAGTGTGTGTGTGTGTGTGTGTGTGTAAGTGCGTGCGTGTGTGTGTGTGTGTAAGTGTGTGTGTGTG
This sequence comes from Etheostoma nigrum, assembly GCA_029931835.1. Classification (NCBI taxonomy): domain Eukaryota; kingdom Metazoa; phylum Chordata; class Actinopteri; order Perciformes; family Percidae; genus Etheostoma; species Etheostoma nigrum. The sequence goes on from CM057251.1 coordinate 25,629,148, forward strand.
TGTGTGTAAGTGTGTGTGTGTGTGTGTGTGTGTGTGTGTGTGTTACCTCGTGGCAGCGAGGCCCTGGCCTGGCTGTACAACATGACGTAGATCCCGGAGAAGGGGACGTCTCTGAGCAGGGTGGCCATCAGGCCCGAGAACAGAGCGGCCGGACCCTCGGTCCGACACACGCTGCGCAGGGCGCCGGTCACGCTGCCGTAGCTGTACCTGCCGCACTGAAACACAACAACCAATCAGTCATCAGAACTGCCGTAGCTGTACCTGCCGCACTGAAACACAACAACCAATCAGCGGCATCAGAACTGCCGCAAAGGATAGAAACCATCTTTTGGAGAAAATTCTCTGACTAGCAGACTAGCTTTTTTTTTAGCTTGGCCCATAGTGCCTGTGCTCACTTCAAAGCGCGTCTTGATGACAGTGACCGGCAGCATGAAGACCCCCGCCACGGCCCGGGCAGACCCCCCCAGCAGCACGGCCTCCACCGCCCCGGGGCTGCCGTCCTGCAGGAAGTGCTGCTTCAGGGAGTAGTAGGTGCTGAAGTAGATCCCAACTCCGGGGATGGTCCGCGCAAAGGACTGGAGGAGCAGATGGATGAAAGGGGCGGAGTCAGAAACAGGAGGCAGAACCTGACGCTGGGGGGGGGATTTGTGAACATGTTTTCATAAACACAGAGGATGTTAAATGGAGGGGGGGAGGTGGAGAAGAAGAGACAGAATAAAGATGTACCAACCGGGGAAACTCCTTTCCACAGTCCCAGCAGCCTCTCTGTTCGCACCACGCTCAGGAGCACGGTCATCATCCCCACCCGGCCCGAGCTGGAAGAGGAACGTTCAGAGAGGGGGAGGGGGGCACAAGGTTTAGCTGAGGGTCCACTTTCTATTGGTCGTCCCGTCAACATAGCAAGAAAACATGTGATGCATGCCGGAGATACACTGAAAACTGTGCATGTGCTGGGGTAAAATAATCCAAAAATGGATTTTTTAATCAGTCCTGTTTAAAGTACTCAAAGGCAATTCTCGAGTAAAAGTACAAGTATCTTCCTTTAAAAAAGGACTTGAGTTAAAGTCACCTTTTAGGATATTACTTGTCTTTTCCAGAACTTTCCAGAACTTTCCAGGCCCAATTCCCTCACATTAAAGGACCAAACACTGCATTCTTTGAGTGAGCTGACATCGACAAAGTGTTTGTACTTCGTTGCATTACAATACTGCATTTACATATTGTTGAGGTAGTTTTCTGTACAACAGGGGGAGGAATTGTTTTGAGAGTGAGACTTTGTTGAAAGACAAATAAAGACAGCTGTGCAACTGAGTGAAGGTTGGTGTTCGGTGAATTTTTAATCATTATCCTCTGCAGAGAATAACGACTGTCGACGACCGTTTCCCAGAGTTACCGCAGTAACAGTGTGACAAAACATCATCGTCTTATATCCTGCTGTCCCTAGAGAGAAGGACACACGTCTAATCTGTACAAAACAATTAATCTTACAACACAGACACGTTGGAGCCGTTGGACGTCTTTCTACATCTGTCCCTCATGCATCGGCCATTGATCTTTAGCTGCCAAAGACAACCTGGTGTCATACAGAAGACAATGTCCCAGCTCGGCACCCTTAAACAAAGCTCTGGACACCTGTATCTTTCAGACTTTATGGCATGGACCTTGAAGGGAAGATTTAGAGACAAACAGCTGTGACTCTCCTTCAGGGAGGACAGACATATAGAATGTATTTGAATAACATGAATAATAATCCCTGAATATTATTGAAGGATATATGAAGCCATGCATAGAACTAACTTTACATCACAATATATGGCAACATTTTGCCATGCATGTAGGGATTTGACTCCCCCCCCCCCCCCCCTTTATTTATAAACATTAACTTGTTGCATTATAATAACATATTTGAGGGTTGCTTCTTGCTAAATTACTTGTAAAATTTGCAGCAGGCGTTCTCAGAGAATCTTTTATATCCAAGCTAAACTGGTATTGGAAGTAACATTTCCCTAACCTCACTGAATTGGAAATGTCAAATCGGGAGCTTGTGATTTGACAAATCATTGGCGATACCCAGTCCTACTGATAACTGTGTGTGTGTGTGTGTGTGTGTGTGTGTGTGTGGTGTGTGTGTGTGTGCACGTGCGTACAGACTCACCCAGGATGCATGCCGCTCTGCAAAGTCTGCAGACGGGTTTTGATCAGGTCGAGAGGCTGGAAGAGCAGCGTGGAGCAGGTCCCGCTGACGGAGCCGCACAGGAAGGCTTTGATCGCTGGGTGAGCCTGAGGGGGGGCGGGGGGAGGGGGGGGGGGGGCGGGGTGGGGTGGAGCGGGACACAAGGAGAGAGGAAGTTTGGAGTTAGGGCGCTTGCCCACTAGAAAAAGTTGGATGTGGCGATTCAGCGCAGAGCTGCGCGGCGGTGGGAGCATCACCGACTGAAACGGCCCATTTGTGTGACGTCCTGCTGTGATCTTTAACCCCCCCCCCCCCCACCGATGTAGCACAAGTAGACTACAATATACAGTATATAGTATAAAAGAATTGTATAATTCAATATAATATCGCAGGTAGGGCCCCATTTTTGTTAAAGGCAAAATATGTGTCAAACCAATCTGAATGGAGCACTGTGGTGCTGCAGACACGTCCCAGCCTGCAGACTAAATCTTTATTTATGTACAAAATATATATTTTTATCTTGTACAGATTCTTTGCAACAAAAAAAATAAATAAAATAAATAAAAAAATCACACTAAAAACTCACTTTTTTCCGATTGAAAATGAGAATAATGATACAAAAATGATCATTCCCTTGAATATCGTGAATCCTATCTCAATATCAGTCAAAACAATCGCAATTGGATCATTTCCTCATATCGTGCAGCCCTAATATATAATGTGACGTACTGCTAATATATAACCAGCTGTGATGTACTGCTAATATATAACCAGCTGTGATGTACTGCTAATATATAACCAGCTGTGATATACTAATATATAACCAGCTGTGATGTACTGCTAATATATAACCAGCTGTGATGTACTAATATATAACCAGCTGTGATGTACTGCTAATATATAACCAGCTGTGATGTACTAATATATAACCAGCTGTGATGTACTAATATATAACCAGCTGTGATGTACTGCTAATATATAACCAGCTGTGATGTACTAATATATAACCAGCTGTGATGTACCAGCTGTGATGTACTAATATATAACCAGCTGTGATGTACTAATATATAACCAGCTGTGATGTACTAATATATAACCAGCTGTGATGTACTAATATATAACCAGCTGTGATGTACTAATATATAACCAGCTGTGATGTACTAATATATAACCAGCTGTGATGTACTAATATATAACCAGCTGTGATGTACTAATATATAACCAGCTGTGATGTACTAATATATAACCAGCTGTGATGTACTAATATATAACCAGCTGTGATGTACTAATATATAACCAGCTGTGATGTACTAATATATAACCAGCTGTGATGTACTGCTAATATATAACCAGCTGTGATGTACTAATATATAACCAGCTGTGATGTACTAATATATAACCAGCTGTGATGTACTAATATATCACACCAGCTGTGATGTACTAATATATAACCAGCTGTGATGTACTAATATATAACCAGCTGTGATGTACTGCTAATATATAACCAGCTGTGATGTACTAATATATAACCAGCTGTGATGTACTAATATATAACCAGCTGTGATGTACTAATATATAACCAGCTGTGATGTACTAATATATAACCAGCTGTGATGTACTAATATATAACCAGCTGTGATGTACTAATATATAACCAGCTGTGATGTACTGCTAATATATAACCAGCTGTGATGTACTAATATATAACCAGCTGTGATGTACTAATATATAACCAGCTGTGATGTACTAATATATAACCAGCTGTGATGTACTAATATATAACCAGCTGTGACTGTACTAATATATAACCAGCTGTGATGTACTAATATATAACCAGCTGTGATGTACTAATATATAACCAGCTGTGATGTACTGCTAATATATAACCAGCTGTGATGTACTAATATATAACCAGCTGTGACTAGTACTAATATATAACCAGCTGTGATGTACTGCTAATATATAACCAGCTGTGATGTACTAATATATAACCAGCTGTACTGCTAATGTATGTACTGCTAATATATAACCAGCTGTGATGTACTAATATATAACCAGCTGTGATGTACTAATATATAACCAGCTGTGATGTACTAATATATAACCAGCTGTGATGTACTAATATATAACCAGCTGTGATGTACTAATATATAACCAGCTGTACTGCTAATATATAACCAGCTGTGATGTACTGCTAATATATAACCAGCTGTGATGTACTAATATATAACCAGCTGTGACGTACTGCTAATATATAACCAGCTGTGATGTACTAATATATAACCAGCTGTACTGCTAATATATAACCAGCTGTGATGTACTGCTAATATATAACCAGCTGTGATGTACTAATATATAACCAGCTGTGATGTACTAATATATAACCAGCTGTGATGTACTAATATATAACCAGCTGTGATGTACTAATATATAACCAGCTGTGATGTACTAATATATAACCAGCTGTGATGTACTAATATATAACCAGCTGTGATGTACTGCTAATATATAACCAGCTGTGATGTACTAATATATAACCAGCTGTGACGTAGCCTCACATTGCCAGAGCTATCTTCACGGCGCTGTGATGTAACAGCGCAGCAACCTTCTACCTGCTCTGACGCTTTATTATCCGATTGCATCGCCAAAACCACCTCTGGACTCCGTGCCGGTCCAGCCAGAGAGAGTCGGGTAAGAGAGGTCATCCAGGGGTCAGAACGGAGGGGTCACTCAGACACAAAGCTGCCCTGACCTTAAATTAGTTAAAAATTATATATATATATATAAAAAAAAAAGGTGCAACGACAAGAACTAACCTTCTGCTCAAAGTGAAGAAGACTACAAAAGAAAAGCTCATCACTTATGTAGGACGGCGACTAAATACTCTTTTCTTTGTCGATTCATCTGTCGATTATTTTCTGGATTAATCGATTAGTTGTTGGGTCTATAAAATGTCCAAGACGACGTCCTCCAATGTCTTGTTTTAGCCACAACTCAAAGACATTCAGTTTACTGTGACAGAGGAGAGAAGAAACTACAACATGTTCACATTTATAAGCAGCTCTACGCTATCGAGGACTAATATCAGGCGAACTAATAATGAAGAACTCACCAGTGATAGCTCCATGGTTCTTCAGGACGGTGGATAGTTGTTCCTTTCTTCTTTTTGTTGGTCTGTCACCCTGCTGCTGTCCTCTCTACACTGTTTACACGCCTAAAAAGAGGAAAATGAGAAGTAGTCTGAGTAATAATGTCCGTGGATCAAACGCAGTCTGGGCATGAAGAGGAACTCTTCCTGGAGAAACACACAGTCCTGCTGTCTGTATCCGAGTGCTGAGGATCTCTCACACACACACACACAGAGAGAGAGAGAGAGAGAGAGAGAGAGAGAGAGAGAGAGAGAGAGAGAGAGAGAGAGAGAGAGAGAGAGAGAGAGAGAGCGAGTGAGAGAGAGAGAGAGAGACTCAGACACACACACACAAAGAGAGAGAGAGGGAGAGAGAGACTCAGACAGACACACACACACACAGAGAGAGAGAGACACACACACAGAGAGAGAGACAGAGAGAGAGCAACAGACAGAGACACAGACACAGAGAGAGACAGACACAGAGAGAGAGCGACAGACACACACACAAAGAGAGAGAGAGACAAACAGACACACACAGAGGGAGACACAGAGTGACAGACACACACACACACACAGAGACAGACACAGACACAGAGAGAGAGAGAGACACAGAGAGAGACAGACACACACAGAGCGACAGACAGACACACACACACACACACAGAGAGAGAGAGAGACACACACACACACTCACACACACAGAGTGACAGACACACAGAGAGCAGACACACACACAGAGAGAGAGAGAGAGAGACACACACACACACAGAGCGACAGACAGACAGACACACACACAGAGAGAGCGAGACACACACACACACACACACACACAGAGACAGACACACAGAGAGAGCGACACACACAGAGAGAGAGAGAGAGAGAGAGAGAGAGCAGACGCAGAGAGAGAGACAGACACACACACACACACACAAAGAGAGAGAGAGAGACACACACACCTATGTGTGAACACCCATCAGCAGCTACTCATTAACTAACCAATGGTCGTGCTACACATTAGGATAGAGCATGTTTGTCTTGTGAGCGTGCACGTGAGCAGATAATGAACTAAGGCTGGAGTTATCTGGATTCAGAAAGTCAAGAAAGGTCTGGAACACACCACGTGTTTCCAATTAATCAATCAGGTGTTTCCAATTAATCAATCAGATGTTGGTCTCCAGTCCCGGAGGAGTGCAGAAACTACTAAATAATCACATCTAACAAGCGCCAATCACGCAAATGTCACTTTTTCCTCAACAAAAACGACTCGAACTTAAAAATAGTTTATTACAATATAGTTGACGATTAATTGAATAGTTGATAACTAATCGACTTGACCATACATTCA
>CM057251.1:25636295-25679311 GCA_029931835.1 Etheostoma nigrum
GGAGGCAGTTGGTCAACACGGCCTCCAGGGAACAGTGTCATGATAGGTGTGTGTGTGTGTGTTTGTGTGTGTGTGTGTGTGTGTGTGGGTGTTGTGTGTCTCTCTCTGTGTGTGTGTGTAAAAAAAAAAAAGGGATTGTCAAAAGATCTCCTAAACTCATTTAAAAACTGTGTCAAACTAACAGCATATGTTTAAAACACAGTTTAAATAATGTTTTGAACTGGTTATATAAATTAAAGTTTTTAAAGTCAAAAGTGCTTCACGGGGACAGAAAACAGTAGTATAGTGGGTTGTACAAGTAAAAAAAAAAGTCATAGTACATTGAAAAGTGTGTAAATGCCATAAAATGCACAACATACTGTAATTTCCCTTCCAAAAAAAATGGCACCAAATTAAAAAGTTTAAATACAAATGTGTATTCCTTTATTGTTTCTATGATTATATTCCTGTATTTATTTCAGTTTGCTCTGGTAGCAAGGTTTGAACCCAACACGGGTATGTTTATATCATATTTGACTTTTAGTTCTTTTATCTTGGTCTTCCAGATCTTGCTTTAACTTCCACTGTTCCTGATGACGGCCATTTCTTAATTACATTCCAAACAGAAGATATTAGCATCTGAAAAAGCTTTGCTATCTTCTTCTAACCTTCTCCTGCTTTGTGAGCATCAACTATTTTCAGTTTCAGTTTTCTAGACAACTGCTTAGAAGAATCCATGGTGCTGATTGTTGGGGGGGGGGGGGTGTCAGATGAGTCTGGGCATTTAAAACCTTAAAATTGACATCACCTGGTCTTTCCAGACGATGATTGAGAACAATGCATGACACTGTCAGTGTAAGTGTATATGATGGAAATAAAATCAGATTACCATTTGTTATTCACTTTTGTTTGTTTTCCAGGGGAATGGAACACAGGCTGGCCTTCATTCACATACAATATGAACTGTTCATAATAAAAGACATTAATATTATGAAGTATGGTGGCATAGTTGTTTTTACGTGTAGATTATATTGAAATGGGGTGAAGGTGATGGACATTACAGTGAGAGTAGAAAGCCCTTATTGTTGAATACGTTGTTAATGGGGAATGACATCATGGATTGTTCATAAAGTTCCCCACAATGTAATGTTAACGTGGGTTCTGTATGAAAGGTTCCATGTGAATGGAGGACCAGATGATCACGTCCACACTATCTGTTCATGGAATGTAACATCTGTGAAGGGTTATGTCATTTAACACTCCACCATTAAAACAATATTGTTTTTAAAATTTTAGCAAAACTTGGATATTTTATTTATATATATATACACTCACCGGCCACTTTATCAGGTACCCCATGCTAATAACGGGTTGGACCCCCTTTTGCCTTCAGAACTGCCTCAATTCTTTGTGGCATAGATTCAACAAGGTGCTGGAAGCATTCCTCAGGGAGTTTGGTCCATATTGACATGATGGCATCACACAGTTGCCGCAGATTTGTCGGCTGCACATCCATGATGCGAATCTCCCGTTCCACCACATCCCAAAGATGCTCTATTGGATTGAGATCTGGTGACTGTGGAGGCCATTTGAGTACAGCAAACTCATTGTCATGTTCAAGAAACCAGTCTGAGATGATTCCAGCTTTATGACATGGCGCATTATCCTGCTGAAAGTAGCCATCAGAAGTTGGGTACATTGTGGTCATAAAGGGATGGACATGGTCAGCAACAATACTCAAGTAGGCTGTGGCGTTGCAACGATGGTCAATTGGTACCAAGGGGCCCAAAGAGTGCCAAGAAAATATTCCCCACACCATGACACCACCACCACCAGCCTGAACCGTTGATACAAGGCAGGATGGATCCATGCTTTCATGTTGTAGACGCCAAATTCTGACCCTACCATCCGAACGTCGCAGCAGAAATCGAGACTCATCAGACCAGGCAACGTTTTTCCAATCTTCTATTGTCCAATTTCGATGAGCTTGTGCAAATTGTAGCCTCACTTTCCTGTTCTTAGCTGAAAGGAGTGGCACCCGGTGTGGTCTTCTGCTGCTGTAGCCCATCTGCCTCAAAGTTCGACGTACTGTGCGTTCAGAGATGCTCTTCTGCCCACCTTGGTTGTAACGGGTGGTAATTTGAGTCACTGTTGCCCTTCTATCAACTCGAACCAGTCTGGCCATTCTCCTCTGACCTCTGGCATCAACAAGGCATTTCCGCCCACAGAACTGCCGCTCACTGGATGTTTTTTCTTTTTCGGACCATTCTCTGTAAACCCTAGAGATGGTTGTGCGTGAAAATCCCAGTAGATTAGCAGTTTCTGAAATACTCAGACCAGCCCTTCTGGCACCAACAATCATGCCACGTTCAAAGTCACTCAAATCACCTTTCTTCCCCATACTGATGCTCGGTTTGAACTGCAGGAGATTGTCTTGACCATGTCTACATGCCTAAATGCACTGAGTTGCCGCCATGTGATTGGCTGCTTAGAAATTAAGTGTTAACGAGCAGTTGGACAGGTGTACCTAATAAAGTGGTCGGTGAGTGTATATTGCAAAGGCTCGTATCGTTAACCCACCAGACACCAGTCATTTTAGCACTGTATAACATACCTCATTCAAAGTCGACAGGAACCAAATAAAACTATAAAAGCTGATTTGGTCTTCTCTACACTTTTCCAACCATCACAGCTCTAGTCTTGGTGGAAATAAAGACATAGTTTACTCATTTACATGAGAAAATATGTTGTCTCTGTACACGCTAAAAATAGTGTTTTTTAAATGGAGTCTGGTTGGTTTAGCGCTAGCTACGTTGTAGCTGTTCAGCCATCTTAACTCTTCCTAAAAACGTGAGCTTCATTCTATTATCAAGATAGGCGGACGTTGTGTCATAGACTACAGTCTTTGTTTTCTTATGTGTGCAATAATAGTGTTAGCCAACGTTAGCTAGTTACTTATATTCCTTCACATTTTAGTAGCTTTTTCAAAGAGTAGCTAAGGAAAGTAAAGTAAGATTTCCGTTTCACATATACATATCTTAAAAATTAACTCCGGGAGTATCAATATAACAATCATGTTTTGCTTTAACTGCCTATGATGTATCGGTCTAACCAAAATGGCGATGTAAACAATCAATACAAAACAAAGCGTTGCTACCTAGACACTTTTTACCTTTTTTTCTATAAGATCGCAGTAAAGCTATGTTTTCATAAAACTAAGTTGATTACATACAGAATTCTACAAAAGCAGTGAATTTAATTTAGCAACAATGTAACCCGTGGTTATTTTGATGGTTTCAAAATTATGTTTGATGATTGAAATCGTTATTTCATTTCTGTTTTTCCTGGAAATTGAATGACGTCACGACGGTGATGTTAAAAGGCCGAACCTCAGCTGGATCCTTGCCAGTTGTTTTGAAGCACGATAGTGTATTCAGACGTGGCTTTAACGCAACAGTGTTTTATCAATTTTAGTGGATTTGGAATAATTGTCATTTTCTATGAGTTGACTACTTGTAAGGTAAGTTTACTTTAAAATGTATATTTCTGGTTATGGAAAATCCCTTCACGTTACCTATCGCCAGCTAATGTGAGCTTCTATTGTTAACGATCGCTAACTATAGGATGTTTTAATTCTGTGTGTCGGTGCTATTACCTACGGTGGCCGACGGGGGCAAATGCCCTGCAACTTCAGAAAACACAGAAAAATAGACGAAACACAAGCAAATTACGAGCAACTTCATTAATTTGACAAAACGTATGCGCAGCATTTAGCAAACGCTCTGCAAATACACTCAACCACTGTGGAACAGCTGATCATCGACCCCACGGAGAGAGAGCTTTGCCTTTTTATTAGAGTGGGGTAGGGCTGCAGCTTGGAGACCTCCCGTCCATAGACTGTACATTAAGTTAATATTATTAATATATTAATAAAACATAGTCTTTGCTTGTGAGTGAGTGTATATTCAGAATATGCTCAATGTTGCACATGTGTTGTCAAATTAATGAAGTTGTTTTCTTACTAGAAAAGACTACTAAAAAAGCTACATATTGAAAATAATACGCATCATGTTTCTGTCTTGTGTGTTAAAAAATAAGTGTCTTTAATCCCGTTTAATTAATGTGTGTGTGTGTGGTATTTGTTTTAATATGGTTATTGTGAAATAAATCTTATTTTTGGATGAATGTACTTTTTTTTTTTAGATGCCTCGAGGGAAAACATACCGTCGTTCTTTGGCTGCCAAACTGAAGTGGGCAGAGCGTAACACTCCTCAGCATCCCGTTCCTGACAGGATTCTGGTGCCACGTGGTGGCGCATGTGAACAACGGGAGTATTTACATGAGAGTGTTGTCAGGGTATGAAATGTTTATTTCACATTTTTCAAATGCTGTTTTATAACAAGGTAAATGAAATGTTATTTTGGTTATTATTTTTCATCAACAGGTTATGGTACACACCTCCACCTCCGTTTACCTCGGCTTTCGTCACCGAGGTAAACGTTGGGCAGAGTCAAAGGTTACCAACAGACAGCAGAAGCTAATCATCCCCCCAGTGGTCCAAGACAAGAAGGGATTTTAAAGATTATGATGTTCAATATAACTCTTCCAGATGCAGAGAAACTTGTTCATGCCTTTATTTCCACAAGGTTGGACTACTGTAACGGACTCTTCGCTGGGATGTCTGGCAGAAATATCCAGAAGCTTCAATACATTCAGAATAGCGCTGCCAGAGTCCTAATGAGAGTCCGAAAATATGATCACATAACTCCCATTCTATACTCATTGCACTGGCTCCCTGTTTCATTCCGGATCGACTACAAAATCCTCATGCTTACACAAAAATGTATCACTGGACATGCACAACCATATCTACAAGAACTCATCACCTTGAAACCCTCCCACCGCACCCTCAGATCAACAGGACAATTGCTTCTTCAGGTCCCCACCACAAGGCTTTGTACTATGGGTGACCAAGCTTTTTGTTCAGCTGCACCACGGCTCTGGAACCAGCTCCCGAGTGACCTGAGAGCAGTACAGAACCTGGACATTTTCAAAGCTGAACTGAAGACTTTTTTTATTCAGAAAGGCATTTTTGTGCTGATTGTTTTTATTGTTATTATTCTCCTGTGTAGCACTTTGAGATTCTTTGGAATGAAAAGTGCGGTATAAATAAAATACATTATTATTATTATTAATATGTAATGCGAAATTTAGATTGTTGTTGACCAAATCTTTTTGTTCCAGTTCATTCTGATTGTCGGCGACTCATTTGCATCCTATCGTTGATGGGTTTGTTCCGATGCCAACGTCAGAAGACATCCCCGTGACGTTTGGGTTCTCGGTGGTTCCAGGAGGATCTGCTGCAGACCTGAGGGCAGAGCTGGAGAACGCTTTTCTTTTTCCCAGCCGCTGTCTGTCTGTTAGCACCCTGTAACAACATGACTGCTAGCCAAACATTCCATGAGACGACGGATTTCAGCCAGCTACTAGACAGTATCATCAATATTTGAACAAAGGTAAGCTCTTATATGTGTTTTTATGATTTCATAGTACTTTTTTTGTATTTGTTGTATTTTTCTGGTTATGGAAAATCACTTCACATTACCAATTACCAGCTAATATGAGCTTCTGTAGTGATTGTGACATACATAATTCACCATTTTGCTAAGTGTTGTTCCACACACATTTAATTAGACATGTAATTTACTGCCCTTGAGTCACCGCAGTTAATGATAACTGTTCAGGGAACACGGCCCCTTTAAATGTTGTGATGCGTGATGACGTGGGACGTTATGAGGTGGGCATTAGGCTCAGCGCCTTATTCTGTGTGTTGTTGGTTTTCTCCTGTTAATAAACGAGCCACGCATTTCGTGTGCTCAACGTGAGAAATTGTCTCTTGCATCTTGCCGCAATTTCCACACTTCTATTGTTAACGTTTGCTAGCTATAGCATGTTTTAATTCTGTCCCTTTGTATACAGTGAGGAAAATAAGTATTTGAACACCCAGCTATTTTGCAAGTTCTCCCACTTAGAAATCATGGAGGGGTCTGAAATTGTCATCGTATTGCAGTGGAACAAGAATGTCTGCAATCATTTCTGGCTGCAAGATGGCTGAGAACTAGGATGACTTTTTTGTGAGTAATACTATTACTCACCCAAACATAATAGATGTAATTTTCTTTGGTAATACTTCAACATCGTTGATTCAGGTGTTGTTCACATGTGGGGTAAATACAACAGGTTTTTGTAGAACTTTGTATTGTTCATTACTGCATGGGAAATGCAACGACTATTAATATTTTTCACCTGTGGATCTTCATTATTCAGAGTGAATGTCATAAGGTTTATTCTCACAGATGCCATTTTATTGAGGTCAGGAGAAGAGCCCTCACATAAAGTGAGATAAACGTCACTCTCCCGACTCCTGATTGCTGCCAAGCTGATTCACCTGTTCCCAGCTGCACAGCTGCAACCCATCCACTAATCAACTCTGCACCATAGCAACCACTCTCTGCTGGCCACATCCTCGGCCCAGCTTAGTCACTTGAACTGTGCGTTCATGTTTATGTCCTCATGTATTTTGCTTCTAACCTGCTTTCCCTGTGCCGTAGATTCTCTGTCTCGCCTCTAATCTCCTTTAACTTGATAGAATAGTGATAAAGAATGTGTATATATATATATTTTTCATGACTATTTACATTGTAGATTATCACTGAAGGAATCAAAACTATGAATGAACACGTGGAATTATGTACTTTAACCACTGAGAAACAAAGTGAGATAATAACTGAAAACATGTCTTATATTCTAGTTTCTTAGCCAATAGATCACAATTGCATCCTCATTAGTGAGCTCAAAAACAAAAGGAGTAGCCATTGTTGTCAAATGGAATCTCCCACTTAAAGTGTTGTCCTCTTGGTGAGATGATACAGGCAGGATTGTGATCTCCACAACAGAATTTGGTGCCAGAAAAATTGCATTTGTGTCAGCTTATGCACCTAATGTTTTTGATGGAAATTTCTATAATACGCTCACCAATCAAATGCTGGAGTTAAAGTACTGTTAATAAAGACAGATTGGTTATATCTAGTAGAGAAGTGTTGACTAAGGGTAAAACTTCTTTATGTAGCCTAGTCGGGATGGGGTCTAAAAGGCAGGTTGATGGTTTACATGAAGAAATAATTGAATTAAATTGATAAAGATCAAGTGAAGCAAAGCAGTCCAAGCATATACAGTGAGGAAAATAAGTCTGCCATTTAATTTATTTTAACAACCCGGCAAAGCCCCGCGCAAAGGATTGTGGGTGATTTGGGACCGCGAAGAATACGTATGCATCCTTCTCTGTCTATGGGGAATTCTCTGAACGAAGGACTCAGTCCTTGGAGGAATTCGACATTGGAACGGTCCTTCTACGGACGTCGATGACGTAGCGTCCTCCAAATTCTGGCTTTGGAGGATCCTTCCTTGACATTGAAAAATGGCTATTGTTTTTGACAAAGGCAGACGCTGGCCAGGCTTTTCAAAAATAAGAGTTTAGTTTAAACGCATGCGTATTGCAACATACTGTAACGGTCACACTGCACGCTGCACGGATAAACGCCGACAGCAGCAGAGTAGAGCAGCAGTCCGCAGTAGCAGCAGCTCGCTCTCAACATGGTGAGTAGTAGGGATGAGCCGAGTACTCGGCTGAAACGAGTATCCGGTACGGATAAAGCACTTTTGCAGAGTACAAGTATTATACGAGTAATACGAGTCAATATCTGTGCTCGGATTGAATAAAAGTCCTCACCTGACCGCGCTGCGTTCTGTGATAGTCACAGCGCCCCCCCTCCCCACCTACACAAACACGCTTCGCTCATTCACACACACACAGAACACGGAGAACTACGCTCTCTCTCTCTCTCTCTCTCTCTTTCAGGTCCGCGGGTCTGTTCCGTTAACGTTTAGGGTTTCTTTACCTCCAGGTTTGTTTTTAACTTCGGTTTGTAGTAGGCCTACTTACATAGTAACCAGTAGATTTCTGGTAAACGTGGGGTTATAGACATCCCAGTAAGCACACATACGTCGGCACGACGTCTGCAAATGATCGCTTCATCTGCAATTGATCGCGGGTCATTTGGAAGCATCGTAAATTGAGCGTCAGTACGTCGTATTACGATGGAAATCTATACATCGCAGCAACGTATTAAATATGTCTTTTAGATGTATTACAAGTTCCTCAGTTGTTCGCGGGTCATTTGGAAGCATCGTTTAGTGAGCGTCTGGACGTCGTATTATGATGGGAATCTATACATCGCAGCAACGTATTAAATATGTATTTTATATGTATTTTATATGTATTACAAGTTCCTCAGTTGTTTGCTGGTCATTTTGGAAGCATCGTTAATTGAGCGTCTGGACGTCGTATTATGATGGGAATCTATTCATCGCAACAACGTATTAAAATATGTCGGTAAAATGTATTACAGGTTCCTCGGTTGTTCGCGGGTCATTTGGAAGCATCGTTTATTGGACGTCTGGACGTCGTATTATGATGGGAATCTATACATCGCATTAACGTATTAAAATATGTCGGTAAAATGTATTACAAGCTCCTCAGTTGTTCGCGGGTCATTTGGAAGCATCGTAAATTGAGCGTCAGTACGTCGTATTACGATGGAAATCTATACATCGCAGCAACGTATTAAATATGTCTTTTAGATGTATTACAAGTTCCTCAGTTGTTCGCGGGTCATTTGGAAGCATCGTTTAGTGAGCGTCTGGACGTCGTATTATGATGGGAATCTATACATCGCAGCAACGTATTAAATATGTATTTTATATGTATTACAAGTTCCTCAGTTGTTTGCTGGTCATTTTGGAAGCATCGTTAATTGAGCGTCTGGACGTCGTATTATGATGGGAATCTATTCATCGCAACAACGTATTAAAATATGTCGGTAAAATGTATTACAGGTTCCTCGGTTGTTCGCGGGTCATTTGGAAGCATCGTTTATTGGACGTCTGGACGTCGTATTATGATGGGAATCTATACATCGCATTAACGTATTAAAATATGTCGGTAAAATGTATTACAAGCTCCTCAGTTGTTCGCGGGTCATTTGGAAGCATCGTAAATTGAGCGTCAGTACGTCGTATTACGATGGAAATCTATACATCGCAGCAACGTATTAAATATGTCTTTTAGATGTATTACAAGTTCCTCAGTTGTTCGCGGGTCATTTGGAAGCATCGTTTAGTGAGCGTCTGGACGTCGTATTATGATGGGAATCTATACATCGCAGCAACGTATTAAATATGTAGTTTATATGTATTACAAGTTCCTCAGTTGTTCGCATGGCCTTTTGGAAGCATCGTTTATTGGGCGTCTGGACGTCGTATTATGATGGGAATCTATACATCGCAGCAACGTATTATATATGTCGGTAAAATGTATTACAGGTTCCTCAGTTGTTCGCGGGTCATTTGGAAGCATCGTTTATTGAGCGTCTGGACGTCTTTACGTTGCACACACTGTTGATGTGATGGACAGTAAATCTGAATACTGCCCAGCAACATATTCGCGCCACTTTCGACAAAGGAAGGAAAAAAGTTGCCAGTCTACGAAGGGTTGGGAGGGACGACTGCTTCGTTGCTGTTAAACTCCATGGTAAGTACTATTTCATCTTAACGTAGTTAACGTTAGCTAAAACAATATTTTGACGCTTTCGCATGTGGAAGTTGGTTTTCATCTGACAAATAACAAATAACAATTAACGTTAACGTTAACGTTAGGCATAATTGAACGTTACCCGATATCCGTTAACGTTAATGCTAGCGTTAGCTAGCTAACCGTAACCGAGTGTCATACCTCAGTCATACTTTGCTTGTATCGGTTACTTTTCTTTTGTTGGCTTAAATGGAACTGAAACCTAAACTGGGAACATAAAGCTGAAGACTTTACTGAAGGTAAATTCGGAATATAGCGTTAGCTAATCTGTCAACTAGCTAGCTAGCTAACGTTAAATCTTGTTTTTAAAAGGTGAAGTTTAGGGGGCGGCTAATTGCATGCTAACGGTCGTAATTAATACGTTGTGATTATAAGGTTTTATTTTTACCCTGCTTATCACCAAATGGCACTATCTAGCTATGTTAAACAGTTTAGTAAGACTGTGGTTAGTTTCTGTACACTTGGCATGAACGTTAAATCTGTTTAACAATTTATTTAAAAAACGGTTTAAAAACGGTTCAGAGTGCCAACGGTCATAAAATACCAGTTATTAGATGGTGACCGTTTTACGTTCTGTTGAAGCTAAATTGACCATAAACCTAACTAGGACTACACGCGTTCGATGGACATATTGAAACTCATTTGACTTTGAGATCAATACAATCATCAATATCACAATTAATTTGATTGTTACTTTTCCGTTTCATGTTTAAAGTAAGGGTAACTTTGGTAAACTGTTGGTTGTTGTGTGTTTGCTTGTTTGTTTCACTAGTTATCCCTCATTATCCCTGGTAATTGCTAAGAATATCCACCATCTTCTACAAAATGTCAGGAATACACCGTGTTCATTGCAAAACAATAGTTTGCAATACTAAAAATACTGCATCCTCACAAAAGAGTATTATTTGTTGATAACTTTCACATAGTGTGTCAGTTTTTATGTTGGCATTATGTATAGTGGAAGATCAGGAGACGTGGGCAGGAGTTGTGAGAGAAGGCAATGAACAGATGAAGGACATCATACCACAATAATGTGTGTGGGTATGTGTGTATAAACCTGATCAACAAATAAAAAGAGTCATGTTGTCATATTAGGTTTTTGTATGATGTAATCCGAATCTAACTAGTTTTCCAAACATGCAGTGAAGAAGAGATACCACACATCCTTCCTGCTGCTGTCAGACTTTATAATCAACACTGCTCCAAGTAGACCACACGCACCCTATGTGACAATTTACTCATGTGCAACATCTATCTACGCCTTATTATGCAATATCAATAACTTCTGCAATACTGTGAATACGGTGTTATTAAACGTTCTGTCTGTGTCCTTAACTGTTTTAACTGCTTTATTCTTGCATTTTTACTGACGCGTTTGTCATTGCACGTTCCCTTTGATGCAGTATCACTGAAAATGTCCCCAATGTGGGATTAATTAAGGATTTTATCTTATTTAAAATGTTTTATATATGTTAGTATTTTTCAGATCTCTCAACTGCCATGATGACCAAGAGCACATGTGAGACATGCGGAAAGCTGCCATATTCCCAGTCATTACTTTGCCAAATCATCTGTGGTAAGTTTACAAAAATCTTAATTGAAAATGGAAGTAGGAAGTAAAGAGAGGGCAGCATAAAATGGAACCTTTGGTGTCGAAAGTAAATACTTTTTAAATCATTGTGATTACCATGAAACCTTGATGTTAGCCCTTTTAGAGAGAGTGTTACGGCATATTTTATGAGACAATGTATAACAAATTTAAAGCTTAGATTTAAAAGCTTTCATTTAGAAAGTGATCTAAATACATATTGTCAGAATGGCGCTTTAACAGTGGTTGAGGCTAGATGGGATACAGCTACGGTGACAAAACAACAGTTAAAATTAGGTACCAAAACGAGTAGTTCAGTTCAGGAAACAGATTGGGATTTGAATTAAAACTCTAGAAGAACGGAACGTGTTTTCCTGGGTGAAAGTATAACAAATATGTCATTATATTACTCTAGATTTAGCAGAATTTTTGCGTAACTTTTGGCCGTAGCTGTATTCTTTCTACCGTAAACAGCCCACCTGTTGTGGATCTTGAACTTCATCCAAAATGAAACTGCACAAACTGCAGCTCCCCCTACTGACCAAATGGCCTTACTGTTCAATTATATTAAAAGGCTGAATTGGAGCTTCTGAGGAAAAGTTTGCAGAGAATTTAACTATGTTAACAACATTTGGTTTGCCATATTCTACTTGATGAAACTGGTCTTCTATTCACATCTGCAAAAAAAAGACTTGCGTTACATTACTCAACCACTTCCTAAAAACAAAGCGAGAAGAAACAAATTAAATAAAAAAAAATACTTCCATGCATTAAAAGATACATCTTTAAATAACGCACTTAACCCAAATCTTTTGTTTTTGCCACAGCTGCAGCACAGAGGAATCCTACTTTCCTGAGTCCGAAGCCGAGTAGGCCATCAAGGACCCCCCCCCCAAGACCGGCAACAGACTGGAGAAGAGGCTGGAGCAGAGACACCCTTTTTTTAGCTACTGAAATAATTGACATTATGATACACAGTGGACAATATAGTGTGATAATTAGTTTTTTCTTCTCCAACATGTACACACTGCTGTTGTGAAGCAGGGATACACAGCTCACGAGTGTGTAGTCAAAAGAGAGAAATATTGTATATTTCAAGGACTCCTACAGATTAAGAAAAATAATTGCTCAATTGCTCAGTGTTTTTGGGTTCAAATAACATTATCATGATCCCATTGGCATCCAAAAATGGATAAATTGACTTTTTAGCTTAACTGATTCTAATTGGGTATCACCTGGAACACAGCCAATAATCGAGACACAACCACAAAACGAGAGAAAACAACTTAAGCCGTTGCACACCGTGAAACGTGCATGCCCAGCTCTTTGCCTAAGGGGAGGCTTACAGTGGCAGACTTAAAAAAAACACTGGTTTAAGCTTGTAATAGTGTTTTTGTACATTAGTCCTTAGTATAGACAAAAGTAGGATATTATCTCAAAATATAGCTACATGATCATTTTTTCGTATTTTCAGAATAGCTTTTAATGTGTTAGTGTGCTGTTTTCTATAATAATTTGAACTATGTACATTTTTGGAGTACCCTTAAAAGTGCTTCATAAATAAAATGTATTATAAGTAATTGTGTATGACTTATCTCTTACTTTAGCAATTCATGTAATTTAGTAAAGATATTTAAAGTAATTTCGTGTGACCTATACTGACCAGTTATGTTAAATGGGTTAATGCACATCTTCCTGACATCTATTCTACGTATAACACATGTCAGGAAGATGTGCCTGAGATTGCATCTGTAAAATGTATAGCGGATGTTGGGAGGATGTATTATATACGTTAGAACGATGTATTTGAGCCTGCATTTGTACGATGTATGGCATACGTTAGAACGATGTAAATGAGCCTGCATCTGTACGACGTATTATATACGTTAGAACGATGTAAATGAGCCTGCATCTGTACGATGTATGGCATACGTTAAAACGATGTAAATGAGCCTGCATCTGTACGACGTATTATATACGTTAGAACGATGTAAATGAGCCTGCATCTGTACGACGTATTATATACGTTAGAACGATGTAAATGAGCCTGCATCTGTACGACGTATTATATACGTTAGAACGATGTAAATGAGCCTGCATCTGTACGACGTATTATATACGTTAGAACGATGTAAATGAGCCTGCATCTGTACGATGTATGGCATACGTTAAAACGATGTAAATGAGCCTGCATCTGTACGACGTATGACATACGTTAGAACGATGTAAATGAGCCTGCATCTGTACGACGTATGGCATACGTTAAAACGATGTAAATGAGCCTGCATCTGTACGACGTATGGCATACGTTAAAACGATGTATAGATATGTACGTCGCGGAAAGAGCGGCTGCATGTCGCAGAAACGTATAGCAGCGACGTCTTAGGGACGTCGTGCCAGTGAGCAAACGACCAAACTACTACATATCCCCGCCGTATTTTGACTACATCGCCAATACGTCGTGGAGACGTGTGTGTGCTTACTGGGATGCTGCTTGGTTTAAATGTGACTCCCGTTGCGTCTCTGCCGTCGGAGATAAATATTTTTTTAACCGTCAGCTGGCTTCATTAAAGTCAATGCAGATCTGAGAAACAGCATCTGCCCCCTCTCTCTCTCTCTCTCTCTCTCTGTGTCTCTCTCTTGCTCACACACACACACACACACACACACACTCACACATACCTGGTGTGGAAATAAAAAAAGAACCAAAAACAAAAATCACACTGATCATAAAAAAAATTTAAAGTTAAAAAAAAGTTATATTGAGTATGAAAACTCTTGTTCATTACATTTTACTTCATAATTGCAACCGTTGTATTTGTTGTTGCAAAACTTGTTCTGTTTATAATTTGTTTGTTACCATGACAACACCATTGATCTGAAGCTTGATGCTGTCATGTAAGTAGTTTTCTAATCAGCAATAAATATAACAATTTCTGATCAACCCATATCAATTGCATGCTTAAAGCCCATGTTGCAGGTTTAATTTTGCAACGAATTTGTGCAATTTGCTTGTTGGTAGTAAATATTTGAACTGTTATCCATTGTTTTTGATGGTGTTGGATATTGCAAAACTGAATATATATCCAAAAATAGGCACAATTTTACAGTGTTTCATTTTCCCCCCACAATGCATTGCATGACGTCACATTAGGGAGATAACAGAGCAGCCTGCATTGTATTTACCACTGGTCTGGCCTAATGTGGCTTCTGGTCTTTAATATTAACAGTCTATGGTCTCGATCAAGTCCATGTGACTTTATTATATTTATAATAATATTGGAGGGAAAGTGAAACACAGCTTAGACGGGGGTGTTGTTCGGCTTTTCACAAGTTTAGACTGCTAGCTAACGCTAGCTAACGCTACGCCGCCGGACGTTAGCACAACAGCGTTAGCCTAGCCTGCTAGGTAAATATTACGACTGCCTTTGGTGTTGCATATATATGCGTCCATGTTGTCAACATCATACATGTGGCATTAGTGCACCTCGCTCCTACGAGATGGGGGGTTTGTTACGTTACACACAAAGCAAACTGGCTATAGTTAGCCTGTACGGATGCTAGCGGATATAGCTAACGTCACGTAGCTAGCCAGCAACTTCGGCAGTAGAGTTTCGGTAAGCTAACACGACCGCGTTGTCGCCCACAATCAACCTGCAGTGACGTTTGAAATATAAACAATTACAATCCTGGTGCGTGCTGGTTGGGGAGGACCATGATCCTGTCTGAAATGTCACAAACGGATTTAGGCATCTTCAGATCAGCTGATCGCGGGGCTCGCTCCCCGACCGGCGGATCACTCCCCGACGGAGGCGAGCTCCCCGACCGGCTCACTCCCCGACCGGCGGCAGG
The DNA here is from genome assembly GCA_029931835.1 of Etheostoma nigrum. NCBI lineage: Eukaryota > Metazoa > Chordata > Actinopteri > Perciformes > Percidae > Etheostoma > Etheostoma nigrum. The sequence continues at coordinate 25,651,424 of CM057251.1, forward strand.
CTCGCTCCCCGACCGGCGGATCACTCCCCGACCGGACGCTCGCTCCCCGACCGGAGACTCACTCCCCGACCGGCTCGCTTCCCGACCGGAGACTCACTCCCCGACCGGAGGCTCACTCGCCTACAGCACCCGCTCTCCACCGCAGCTTCGCCGCCACACACACAAGCACCGGCCAAACAGCGACATGTTTTCACCGGAGGAAGAGGTAAACACTTACAAATAACACTCGGGGATGCCTTCTATTACTATATCTAGATAAGTGTACCAGTACTTCTATTACTATATCTAGATACGTGTACCAGTACTTCTATTACTATATCTAGATAAGTGTACCAGTACTTATCTGAACTAACGACAGGATCACTGTCACTAGATCGAAAGAAAACGTTGACGTTCACTCGGTGCTATTCACTGACAGTAAAAAGTAAAGTCATTGTATGCACTGCTGCGCTGCTAAAATAAAGGAGATAAATGAAGAAGACTTCCCCACAATCTTGACAATTCCTCATTTGCCCTCTCACGTCTGGTAAGTTCGTAATTATTCGGCTGCTGACCTTTCCTCCTCTTCCTCCTCCCAGTCAGTCACCGTAGTTCTAGTGCTAGGCTGAGACTTCGCTTCCCACTATGACGTCATCGCCGAATTCACTTCATAAACCGCGAACACCAAAAATGACCAAAAACTAACTTTTAACACTATTTGGAGACATTTTTAAAAATGATATACATATCTTGAGTGTTTTTTGTACCCAATAATCAACAGTGGTGGTTAACTTGCAACATGGGCTTTAAAATAACATACCGGTTAAAGCCCCGCCCATTTCAAGACAACTTGACCCACTTCCGGGTTACAGCTGACCACTTCCGGGTTAGGCCCCGCCCAGTCAGAGTACGGATATGGATACAGATAATTCATGTGGTAAACAGATACGGATACAGATACAGATAATGCTGTACTCGCTCATCCCTAGTGAGTAGCATACCTGTCTCTCTGTAAACTTCTTGCATTAAACCATCATTACTACCTATCGCAGTATTGTGAGCTAAGACACTGGGGAATTTACAAAAATGCTTGTTTGAACCAAACTATGTTATGTTGGTGTGTTTTAGCTAGCTAACTTTAGCTAATGTTAGTAGTTAATCAACCTAGTTAGTCAACATAATGTTACTGGTTTTATACAGCCCCTCTCCAGATCAAGTGTCAGCTGTGATGGAGCTAGTGTTCCTGTTTAAGCTATATATCCGTTTCAGCTGCAGCTGTATGATTCTAGGCTGGTTACGTACATGCATCTTAAGAAAATGCTGTCTTTCTCTGTGCAATCTATCTTAAATCTGAATAAACAAATGTTTTTAATGATTAGCTATCATTGATGATGTAATGTGTTGCTTTGTGTAAAAGAATTAGCATTGAATAACCTATTTAATATTTTGTCAATGTCATATTATACTTTTGATCACATTAAGGCAGTGAAATGATACAAATGACTAAGCCCGATCAATTTTGCTTAGCTCCACAATAGTAAACACAAATATGAAAGACAAGGAAAAACTGCACTCGGACGGAAGACTGACAGAAAGTGCAAGCTAGGATTTCTGGTTAAACCTTTAGTTAAATTTGGTGAATTATGTAGCCCCCCTCCCTGTTTGTTAGCACGTTTGGAGTGTTACCAATGCATGCCGGATGTTTCCCTGTTTAATCCAACACCATAGTCTTCATCCTAGCAGGTAAACTGAGCTCACTACAACCTCTCATACACAAAAGGGGAAATCACGGTCAGCACCACCATTCATTTCTAACCTGCTTAATGTTTCAAATGAACCAAACACGTGATTAAACACATTACGTGTGACAGCACTAAATGGCACGATCATTTTCATAATCTTGATCCTCGTACCCATGTTGATAGCTGACTCTGCTAAGATAGGGATGAAGGCAGCCTAGTATGAAGGGTCTTGCTCCTGGCACTCACCAGGACCTCTGCTGATGCCGTCTGTCCCTCATCATCAAAGCTCTCTGAGCTTTTTGCATTTTGCTGCATCAGTTTTCAGAGACTTGGCCCTCTTTTCTTTTGCTTTCTCCCATTGATTTGATTTCCCCCTGCAGCTCAGACTAGAAAACTGCATTTTTCTGTCCTGACCTGCTCCCGTTACAGATCTGCGTCTGCGGCCAGGGACCAATCCCAAACTCTTCTTCTTCAGTTTTTCTTTTTCCACGTAGCGTATAAGTGATCGTATTAGCGCCCCTGCTGTTGGCTGTTCATATCGCTTTGTTATACTTATTTTTGTGCCGACAGCCGCTGGTTGGACGGCCGTTCTGGACTTTTCCAGAACGCACAGATTGTCAGCACGTCCCTGCTCCCACAATAAGACCTAAGAACATCAGCAAAATGTCCAATATGTAGGAGTGTGTGTGCATGCAGTACACAATTTGAATTTCAAGTGATTTACATATCTTTGTATTGCAGGAATACCTGCATTTACCCAGTAAACCACAATAGTGTTACACAGAGAGTTACCCTGTCTCTATTTATGAGATCTCATCATCCTCGTGGGAAACAAGTTGGATCTGCACTGTGGGAGCTCAATGGAAACCCTTCTTCCCATCATACACCTGTTCTCTGAGATTGACACGTGTTGAGGTGAGACTGAACTCTATCACAGACATAGCCGGTCTGCTACTGCACACCTGCTAAACTTTAAAGCCCATGTTGCAAGTTAACCACCACTGTTGATTATTGGGTACAAAAAACACTCAAGATATGTATATCATTTTTAAAAATGTCTCCAAATAGTGTTAAAAGTTAGTTTTTGGTCATTTTTGGTGTTCGCGGTTTATGAAGTGAATTCGGCGATGACGTCATAGTGGGAAGCGAAGTCTCAGCCTAGCACTAGAACTACGGTGACTGACTGGGAGGAGGAAGAGGAGGAAAGGCCAGCAGCCGAATAATTACGAACCTACCAGACGTGAGAGGGCAAATGAGGAATTGTCAAGATTGTGGGGAAGTCTTCTTCATTTATCTCCTTTATTTTAGCAGCGCAGCAGTGCATACAATGACTTTACTTTTTACTGTCAGTGAATAGCACCGAGTGAACGTCAACGTTTTCTTTCGATCTAGTGACAGTGATCCTGTCGTTAGTTCAGATAAGTACTGGTACACTTATCTAGATATAGTAATAGAAGTACTGGTACACGTATCTAGATATAGTAATAGAAGTACTGGTACACTTATCTAGATATAGTAATAGAAGGCATCCCCGAGTGTTATTTGTAAGTGTTTACCTCTTCCTCCGGTGAAAACATGTCGCTGTTTGGCCGGTGCTTGTGTGTGTGGCGGCGAAGCTGCGGTGGAGAGCGGGTGCTGTAGGCGAGTGAGCCTCCGGTCGGGAAGCGAGCCGGACGGGGAGTGAGTCTCCGGTCGGGGAGTGAGTCTCCGGTCGGGGAGCGAGCGTCCGGTCGGGGAGTGATCCGCCGGTCGGGAAGCGAGCCTGCCGCCGGTCGGGGAGCGAGCCGGTCGGGGAGCTCGCCTCCGTCGGGGAGTGATCCGCCGGTCGGGGAACGAGCCGGTCGGGGAGTGATCCGCCGGTCGGGGAGTGGTCGGGGAGCGAGCCGGTCGGGGAGCGAGCCCCGCGATCAGCTGATCTGAAGATGCCTAAATCCGTTTGTGACATTTCAGACAGGATCATGGTCCTCCCCAACCAGCACGCACCAGGATTGTAATTGTTTATATTTCAAACGTCACTGCAGGTTGATTGTGGGCGACAACGCGGTCGTGTTAGCTTACCGAAACTCTACTGCCGAAGTTGCTGTCTGGCTACATGACGTTAGCTATATCCGCTAGCATCCGTACAGGCTAAACTATAGCCAGTTTGCTTTGTGTGTAACGTAACAAACCCCCCATCTCGTAGGAGCGAGGTGCACTAATGCCACATGTATGATGTTGACAACATGGACGCATATATATGCAACACCAAAGGCAATCGTAATATTTACCTAGCAGGCTAGGCTAACGCTGTTGTGCTAACGTCCGGCGGCGTAGCGTTAGCTAGCGTTAGCTAGCAGTCTAAACTTGTGAAAAGCCGAACAACACCCCCGTCTAAGCTGTGTTTCACTTTCCCTCCAATATCATTATAAATATAATAAAGTCACATGGACTTGATCGAGACCATAGACTGTTAATATTAAAGACCAGAAGCCACATTAGGCCAGACCAGTGGTAAATACAATGCAGGCTGCTCTGTTATCTCCCTAATGTGACGTCATGCAATGCATTGTGGGGGGAAAATGAAACACTGTAAAATTGTGCCTATTTTTGGATATATATTCAGTTTTGCAATATCCAACACCATCAAAAACAATGGATAACAGCTCAAATATTTACTACCAACAAGCAAATTGCACAAATTCGTTGCAAAATTAAACCTGCAACATGGGCTTTAACTAGCTTTGAGATACAAATATTTACACATACCCACGTTGTCTGGCCTTAAGTTAGCTTAGAAATTGTATCTGAAATATCCTTTTTTTCTTGTTTTTTCCTCCTCTTTCAATTGTTCTGCAAAGAACCTGAAAAGCCTTTCAGAGCTGCTCCACTGTGCACAGAAGGCAGTTCTTTACCCTACTGCACCTCTTTATGAAGATTAAATGAATGTTTGTGTAGAGCTTGGAATACCTAACCACAATACTTTGTTTTAGGCTTCACATGTTATCTGTTACTTACCAAGTTTTTTTTTTAATGGCGGGGCACATGGCTGCATCACGGTAGCTATACGCTACCTAAGTTAACCCTCAAAGACAGACCTGGATTGATGCCTGTTTATAAGTTTTAGTTGATTTAGAGTTCATATTTTATGTTAATGATCAATTAAAATCACCTGTTAACCTAGCCGTTCCTCATTGTTAATGTGAATTGTACGTATAAGGTGTGAATGTCTAGTACAGGGGTCTTCAACAGGGGGTCCGTGACCCCTAGGGGGTCCGCGGAGGTACTGCATGGGGGTCGCGAAAGTTTTGGTTGATTAGACTTTTTTTTATATTCCCCCCATTTATGTTTTAAAAATGTCCATTTGAATAGCTTTTATGCATGATTACATGCAATTGACAGACATTGTTGATCTTGGCAGGTATCAGTTTATTGTGTTATGTTATGTTTATAAATGGCAGTGGCATGGCCACCCTACTCACTGTGCCTCGCACATGTTTAAAATAAAAACATGAATATATGAACCTGTGTATTATTTGAGTATCTTAGTATTGAATGCACAATAACAAGGTACATTTACACATGGCACTATAGGACCAGTTTGATATAACACAATTTTATACAATATAATTAGGGGGTCCCTTCTCCATTTCGCCATCAGTTTGGGGGTCCTTGGCCTGGAAAACGTTGAAGACCCCTGGTCTAGTATGTTAGATGCATTTTGGCTGTGTGTAGCCTTTTAACTGTCTAGTAATCTGAGCCACCCCTACATGGTAGAATTGGTATGATCCAATTTTAGGGGTGGGCTTCAGGCCTATATAGGTAGGCAGTTGAGTGTGCTCTAGAGGAGAGCATGAGGGAAACGGAGGGTATTGGACGTAAGTCTGTCGGATGTTCTCTGGAATGACTTGTTTTAGGTCATTAAGAAACTGTCAAGTCAATTACTTTTACTTTTGGTGAAATTGGTTTGTCTTTCATTAATTCCATTTATTTTTGTAAACATTATTTTGCCTTATTGGCTGTACTCGGGATTATAATAAATATCCACTCTTACGAACTGCAACTAGCTCAACTTCTGGCTACATCTACCCACAACATGGACATAGACAGTTTATATTAAATAATTAATAAAGGAGTGACAGTTCCCTCACTCACCCGGCAAGGGAAAAGTACAACGCTTAAAAAATGAGGTAACGGGCGGATCTTTGATTTCTGCAAAGACGAGTAGGCTATAGTCTAGTCCTGCCTACTTCATTTAAACAGCTCCTGAATACCCTAAACACCACAAACACCCTAATGGCCTTTAAGTTGGCACACCCACTTAATACAAACACGTCCCAAACATGTCCCAACCAAACAAATGTCAGTCAGTAAACTTAAATAGTCCGGATCCAGAATAGCAAACGTAGAAAACAAACCAAACAAAACATGGCAAGAGAAGCGTGGCGAGTAGCCGCAGTTAATTATTGTCCACACGGGTAACCTAGGCAACCTCGCCACGGTCCGTTTAGCATCAGGGTCGCTGCGGTAGTCCATAGGAAAAATCCCAACTGTTAATCCACCGAGAAAAATACTCAATCCCGAGGTTGGTGTCGCCTGGAAAACATGCCACACAGAGCCCTCTAAACGTGACCGCTTCCTTCCATAATCTCTCGAGAATCCCCTCTTGCTTCTGATCGATCAGCTGATGACCCACCTCTACGTCACAACCCAGTGTCCTTTTATACATGCATCAATTAGTAAAAGCATTTTTTTTTTAAAAGAAGGAAATAATACACCAAATCCAGACCATACACAATCCGTGATACTATACCTCTGATACGACAGCTTATATATTTTATCTACATGGGCAAGAAAACAATACACGCATGTTCCCATACATAATAGCCGCTAATGAAGATGGATATGGGCGACCATTACAAAGGGTAAAGACAAAACCAGTTGAATTTAATTCTTTATTTTTCCGCCATCCTCTCCAAAAGTAAAAAAACAAACAAAAACAACAGTTTGACCTCTCAAAGACTGTATACTGATGGACAGTGCATTTGGTTTGGCAAAGTGCTGCAAGTGTGGAAGTAACTTCAACGTGCATGTCAAGGCTAAATGTGCCAAAAAATAAACTGACGGGGCAAACAGTAGCAGGACATTATTGGTGCATTATGGGTATTACAGTTAACCAAACGTTATAAGAAACTTGGTTATACATGTGCTAATAGTTAGCGTTAGATAATGATAAGCATAAGACAATCCCCTATTTGCATTTTGCTGACGGCAAAGTAAACTTTGATTTGCAGAACAATTAACGTTAGCATGTTTTACCATAGCTAGCTAAGTGGCAAGCTAACGTTACAGACAATTTACATGGTAACTTCAGATACATTTACTTTACAATGTTGCTCCTTCTATGTAATACCTATGGGACAAAGATATACTTACTGTTAGGTCTGCTGCTGGTAGGGCTCTGTCTCTGCCCCTGGCCCTGAAAGCTGTAACGTATATCACTAGTTAGAAGACTAGCAAACAGCTGCTGGAGCTCGGATACTCCTGCTGGTTTATAGTTAGTTCACTGTCTTAGGGAAATAGAGAAATGGATGCATTTCTGCACTAATTGTATGTTTTCTTTAACGTTAACGTAATTAATTACCATAGAGAAGTTACGTTAGTAAACCTGTTATTGTTTTGTCGTCTAATCAGCTGCCATCTACTGAAAGCTGCATTACACAATAAACAACTTTAAAAATAATTAACAATATTTAACATTACTAAAGTATTCTGGGGTTTAAAATGTTAAGCTAAGTTAGAGTCCATAGACATGTTAGCTGACTGTTAACCGGATAGTAGCCAGCTGTCATGAAGTAGCTAACGTTAGTAGGCTACTATAGGTTAATGAGCGTTACCAACACGTGCACACAAAATACATGAAACGTGTCTAATCTGCAAAAAAACGGTGCAAAATTCCTCATAGACTTTAATGGGAAATCTTTGGGAAATTACTCATCACTCAAAACAGCAACTCTTTGGGGCCATGCTGTATCGCTATACTTTAACATAATTTGAAAAACAAAATAGAAAAGCAAAAAAAAAAATATAGCTGTCCACCAGGTCTCATTACTCCCCCGGCTCTGCCTGCTCTTTTTCTTCCTGCATTGCTGCATCTGCAAAAAAAAAAATATAAAAGTATGCTTTGTATCAAAATAATCTTCTAATAACCCTATTAGCAAAACCTATTTCACACAATACATGTGCTAAATTGCCGGTGATTTCCAGATCCTGTATAGTGGTTGTAATTGTTACGGTACAGTGTGGTGTGGTGAGGACCCAAATGCAGAGAGGAGGAGGCAGGCAGGAGTGGATAAACAAGGGTTTTATTGTCCAAGACCAACACAGGTGGCAAAAATCAAGAAGCAAAGTCCAAACAAACACAACAGGAATGCTGGGAGCCAGGGAACAAACAAAAGGCCGGAGCACCAAGGCTGGAAACGTCACAGAAGGTCCACGGAGGAAAACGGACATCCGGGGAAGCTCACTACACAGGGAATAGGTAGGGAACACCAAGCACGGCAAAGAGGCAAGGGCAACACACACAGAACGCCAGCAAAAACTGGAAAACGGGCAGACGGGAAAACTTACAGGACAACGGCAGGCTGGCACAGGCTGACACAAGCTGACACAAGAATCTGACAAGAGACAAAGGAAACACATGGGTTAAATACAAGAGGTAACGAGGTAATGGGGAACAGGTGAGACGTCAGGTGAATCACATTAGGGCGGGGCAGGACAATCAGACAAACAAAGCAAAGCTAGACAAGACAAGACAAGACAGGAAGCCAAACTACCAAAATAAAACAGGAAAGAGAACAAACAGACACAGCGGAACGCAAGACAGGACCAGCAACATAAGACCAGGGAGAAACAAGGACAAAAACACAAAGAGGCCAAAGAAGAAGGGGGAAAAGAACCCAAACAAAACCCCAAACCATAACATATAATATCAGTTCCTGGGCGGTAAATGTCTGTATTGCTGCTAGTCACATTTGTTAAGTTGATTTTGAGCCACATAGCATAATAGCCTATCCTTTTAAAAGAGTAACAACCATGTAAAATGAGCTATCCCTTAAGAATTTGCAGCAAAATGCATGTTTATTTATGAATTACAGACCCCGATGCACATGTACTGTACGCGGACTCTTACTACAGTGTAGTATGTCACTGGTGATATAGATTGTCTATTCATGTTTATTCTGTTATTACTTTATAGCTTTTACATATCCATTGACTTTCTTACACTTCACTTTGCGCTGGCCTTGTAATACCAAATAAATCTCTACTTTATGTATCCTATTGTAATTTGTAATATTGGAAACAATATGTTGTCTTGCATGCTCATATTTTACTTGGCCAGGTCACCATTGCAAAGGAGAAACAGTTCTCAGTGGTCTACCTGGTTAAATAAAAAAGTATTATAATACTTTACGTATTATTATTTTGATGTGCGTGATTTTGTTTTGAGCAACTGTAACAAGGGATTTTTCCCCAGTGTGGTATTAATAAAGTCTATTTTATCTTAATTTTTTGTTATTGGTCTGGCCACCCACTTATATTACTCTAGTTTTATTTTTTTGAACAGATAGTATTACACACCCATACTATCACAGTCAGAGCTGTGACAATATGCAGCGCAACTAAAAACTTACCATCTCTATTAAAAGCTGCAGCTATGTGCTGGAGTTGTTGCACCTTTGCTTACGAATTTTCATTCTCCCTCTGGAGGCTCTCCAGCGTCCTCCTCACCCACTTCTCGCGGCTTTCCGCCGCCCTCCTTTGCCGGTGTTCCTGGCACACCACTGTCATTACCCCAGTAATGGCACCCATTAACTGGGGGAACAGGGTGTGGAACAGCTGGGTTGTTGCAAGCATACTGCAATTTCAAAAAAAAGATTGTCATACAACTGCATGGTTAAACACTTTATACAATTAAGATTGACACGTGGAACAATTTATTGAATTAATTATATTCTTCATTGTTGGATGTGTTTATATTTGTTTGTTTTATGGTTTAATCAGATTTATTATCTTTATAATATTTCATTATCAAAGTACTGATGTTAAAAAAGGGGATCCATCCTTCCTATTATTCTTTAAGCTTAAAATATATTTGCTATATTGAGGCTTACTTGTAATTATGTTATGTCCTATTTTTTTAATTGTAAATGAACTTTTAGAGACCTGGTGAGATAACTCTATACTTAGCCATATTCTACTGCTCTTTATACTAAGCCTGCACATACTTATTCTTACTATTCTTATAATGTTATATATATATATATATATTATTCTTATTATTATCATTATATATCACTGCTACTACATTGCACATATCTTAGAAAGAGACAATTATGTCAATTGCAATTATTTGTTAACTTTTTCACTGTACTGCAAAATTTGGAATTTTTGCTATTTCTAGAGTGCATGTGTCACGCAGGACGTGTACAAGCTCTTAACATGGGATCCAAAATAAAACGGTCACGCCACGCAGCTGACATGCTCTGACATGCAGACATAATTAAGAATCAAAGCACACAAAAACCATTCAACCTACCGCACACAGCTGCAGGGCCTGCCGTGCCCTCTCAATGTCTGGGTCCTCAACGGACGGCAGCTTCATAGGCGATGCCATCTGAACAAATGGGGAAAAAAGAAAAATCATATATTTCAACATACAACATTTACACTAATATTTAGCTTAATCAAGGCACATCACAATTCAAACCAGAACGGCATCCAAGTTAGTTACTAAATTGCCTACTTTCAAAGCAATTATGCTAACCTGCCATGTGCTTTTTGGATTAGCTAGCTAAGTCAACCTTGATGTATAAAAATATCTATATAGGCCTATAGGCTATCTATAATGGTCTTTCTGAAAGTCTGCAATTATACCAACAAATGCTAAACTATATGTTTAACACCACAAAGAAAAAAAAAAACATTTGTTAAAAATGCAATACCTAGACAACTTTACTTACTTCTGTTCACTCCACCAATCCAAATGAAAGAATGGGGTAATTCAATTTTTCTCCACAAAAGGGATTGTGGGGGCGCTGTCTCCCGATCACAGTAAATAATCTTTTTCTCTTCTTTTAAGGTGCTAGGTGATTGACAGCAGCAGCAGAAAAATCCACAGAATTAGATTTAAAAAAAAATAAAAAATGAAATTCAAAGATGGTAAAATATTATATTAGTGGCCATTAATAAAAAAGAAATTCATACTAATACAAACTAAATGCATAATTACGTTATGTTCTATGTGGTTTTCTGTCAGGCGAAATAATGCTCACACCCCCTCCGTGATTGGTTGAATTGAATAAATAATAAATGCGGACCGCGTAGTATAAATGACCGTGCATTCGGTTTAACGGTGCTTTATTCTTAAGCTGACAGCTTTGGCTATTCAGGGAGAGAATAAGGTTAAGGCATACGGAGAGAGATACGGAGATGGGGAGAGATATCAGCACATTTTTCACAGTTTTCATCATTGAAGGACTTCTTGCCAGGACTAACAGTAAGTTTGTTTGCCAGCTGATTGACGTTGTTAGCATGCTAACGTCTTTTTTTTGCAACACAACATGAATGTATGTAACGTATTTTTATAATTTGCTCAGCAAATAAAGTCAAACAAACAACAAAGTAAACTGAGCTCTAACTGAAACGGAGTGTGTTTCCTCTCGTTGTTATGTAACATGTTAGTTAGCTTAGGTGACTATCATTTCTTGGCTAGCTAACATTACCCAGAGTTTAGCAGCGGGGCTAATAGAGCTAACGTTGCTAACGTAGGTAAATAGCTAGCTATAAGTCTGTTGTAACGTTATACCTAGTCTTGAGTTTTAAAAATTTTAAATGTCTGAAGGAGCCAGGTTAGAGAAATATGCATATCTCTGTCCCCCATTTTCCCCCTCTTTTCCTCTGAAAGTAAAGAACCACAGGTCAGGTCTGGCATTTAACATATGGAAAGGGGTTTCCTGCTACGCAACAAAAGGTGACCTTCTGTCTCCTGTCCCCTGGGGTCTTAGTCTGGGCTAAGACAATACAATGTTGATTATGTTAGAATTTCACATTTACACAACAGACCCATTTGTTCTTTAACCAAAACAACCCCCAAAGGGGCAGAGTTTAGCGGCATGTTTATTCTCATTGGACAACAACGGACCAATGAGAAAGGATTTGAATGCACAAGGGGAAAATGAACCGCCCCATGGTGCAGGGCATAAAACTGTGTGATTTACGAATATTCAAGACTGGTTTCACGTGACTCCATCATGGGGAAGCATGGATCCAGTCTGCTTTCAGCTGCAATGTTATGTTTGTTTGTTTGTATCTGTCTTTGTCTTATCATCTTCATCATTGCAATAAACCTTTTCTTAATTCCCAATTAGACCCTCAGCCTCCTTCCTCAGAGATCCGATTGAACGCGACGTTAGTTTTGAGAAAACTTAACACTTCCCTGTTGAGGTGAGTGGCAGCTGCCATCCTTGCATATACACTGTCCAAAATCTCCTGTGACAGTTTTTTGCCAAAATGGCTGCAGGACCAGGCTGCTGCAATCTCAAAATTTTCTCCAGTTAACAGGGTCTAGCTGCTGTAATATCTGGAAGTTATTTTCTATATTGTCCTGATAATGTTCTCTCAGAGTAAGCTGGGTTGTGTATTCCTAGTTTCTGGCATTGCCCTCAATAATGCTGTTTGTTCTAGGGTTGGGATCTGCTGGTTTAATTGAGTCCATGAGATTCCGGCTATTGCTATCTGGGCAATAGCCGGTGGCGTATCAGGTGAGCATACGTTATTTAGGTGGTGTGCAGCCTTAGTCTATGTATAACCCTGGTTCTAATAATGAAATCTGGGTCATTATCATTATTTTTCTGTTCATTTCCATGGGGCTGGACAAACCTTCCTCCATGTCGGTTCCCATCTCCCCAGCTCTGGGATTGCTGGCCCCGCTGTGGGCACTGTCCGCCTCGCCATGGACCTCCGTGGCGGCAGGCTCCATCTTTTTGTGTTTGGCGGTTCTGTGAGTAGCTGTTATTCCAGCCCTTTTTCTGGTTATTGTAATTGTTCAGATATTTGGCATGGTTTTTACCTCTGTATCTGCCGTAGTTAGCGCTCCCAGTGTTGGGTTGGAAGTGGCGGGAGTCGCTGCACTGGTTCCCCCGGACAGCGTCGGCGTAAGTGGGGCGGCCGTAGAAGAACTGGCAGTATGGGTAGGATTAGTTATGTCTATTTGGGGGGGTTCTGTGTTCTCTTTTTATATCTTCCCGGTTTATAGCTCACAGTCTGTCAGCCGACGTGGTTGCAGCGCTGGCCCGTCATCTCCGCGGTGAGCCGACAGTGGTGGGAAAACCAGGAAAAAAAACATAAAACTTTAAAATCTATTTATCAAAAAATGAGACGTGATGGTAAAGATAATTTTTATTCAAAATAAGCCACGCGTTTCGGCATTGATAAATGCCTTTATCAAGCTTAAAAAATAAATTCTTACAGATTCTCTGTATGTGTCTCTCACACAGTCCAGTCAAGCAAATACGGTGTAGCGGCTTTCCACAGCCAATTCCTAAGTGTGCTGCAGGGTGCAGCGTTGTGAAGCTGGCATTGCAATGTCATTCCGTGGTAGTCACATTTCACATCCACTTTCGAGAACCGCAAGGCAGTGAATACGCCTGCATACAGCGGAAGAAAAAACAAACATACACAGCTGTTACTTTGCTGCCACGTTCCTGCATGTCATTGCAGGAACGTTTGGACTTTCTGTTTTTCCTCACTTTTACCCTACGGTTCTCCAAAATCCTTCAAGTCGATCCCCTTCCACTTTTGCTCCACCACTCACTTGATGTCTTGGTTGTCTTCTATGGCTGCCTTCAATGGCGATAGCCACATCTGAAGAACATTCCATGCTAAGGGGACATTTGTCCTCCACTTCTCCTTAGCCACAACAGCTTTAACGTTTTCCTCTGTCGGTCTCTGCCTGCCAAAGGAACCTGGGAAGAAAAGAGTGAGTCTGAGACAGAGAGAGTATATGACTTCTCATATAGTCCTCTACTCCCATTGTTTTTAAATGTTTTGTTGTTTGTTTACTTCAGTCTTTGTTTTGTTTTTTCTTACATTTGACACTAGATATATTACAGTATATAGTGTGACGTGTAGCAGGGGAGTACCCAGAGGAGGCAGTAACCCCAAAGCCGGCTGGGGATCAACAACAGCCGGAAGTCAGTGATGCCGTACGCCAGCAGGGGGTTTGAAGTGCTGTGCGCTGGCAAGGGGTCAGGAACGCTGAGTGTCAGCTTGGAGTCAGGGTTGCCGGACACCAGCAGGGAGTCCGAGGCGCTGGTCGCCAGCAGGGAGTCCGAGGCACTAGTCGCCAGCACGGGTTAAGGGATGCTGGGCGTCCGCTCTGGGTCGGAAGCAGGCCAATGGCTGGGGGGTAGGGGCGGTCGGCGCCGGCTGGGGGTCCAAGGCACCGGGCGCCACATGGGACTGGGGATCCAAGGCGCCAGTCGCTGGCTGGGGGTCTGAGGCGAGGTAACCACGAGCCAGTCCGGGGTCATCGAGGCCAGCTCCAAGTCCACACAAACACTTGCCGGAGCTGATTCCCGGGGCTCCTCCTGGGGAGGACTGGTCAGTGGCAGCTCCCTGGTGCAAACCAGGTAGGTTTTTAGGCTCGCCTCCAGCTGGTAGACCTCCCTGGCCATCGCAGCTACACCCAGCGCCTTTAGGATCCAGGGCTCACCTGCCATCAGGGAGCAGATGGCGAGTTGGCGCCCCACATCAGTCGTCTTTCCCAGTTCCCAGAGGAATCGGCGGAGGGCGTATTCCAGCCGAGCAAGCTTCTCCAGATGGTCTCCAGCCGGCGCTGGGAGAGGGCCACACTCCTTCTCCACCTCCTCGCACCATCATGAGGCGCCATGTCGAGGTGGGGTCCATCTGGTGTAGGCGGCGGAAGAGACCGGCCACGACGTTTGCCGCCGGATTGAGCGGGTGGAGGAGCGGCTCAAAAATATAACCTGCTTGGTCCACGCTGGTCAGATCATTCTGACGTGTATCAGCAAAGGGAGGACCAAAACGCAGGTTGGCAGGTGAAGACAGGGTAATTTATTGGGAAAAAAAACTCCACAAAAAAAATCCCAAAATCCAAAACACAAATGCCACAGGGATCAAGGGGAAAAAAGGGCGAGGAAAAGACAAGACTAATACACAGGGTAGAGACTTACACTGTATATAGGAACAGGCAGCAAGACAAACTAGAACAATCTGACAAGAGACAAGAGAAGCACAAACATTAAATACACAAGGTAACGAGATAACTAGAGGCAGGTGACAGGAGGGCAGAGATTCAGGTGGGAAACATCAGGTAATCACAAGAGCTGGAAGAAACAGGACGTAAAGCTAGAGGCAAGACAAGACAAAAAACAGACTTCAAAATAAAACAGGAAACAGAACAAGCAGGCACACAGGGGAACACAAGACAGAGGCGATGGACTAGAAAACCTTTGGCTTATCCTGGTGAAAGTCCAATTCCTGCCGACAACAAAAGGCATCCCATAACGGGGGTAGCAAAGCAACGACCCTTCACATTATACCAACTCACAGATGTGCCATCATGAAGAATATTGTATTATCTCATAGGTACTGGAAGCCACCCGTCTCCACCAATGCATCTCTGATTACAATTTGCAGTGAGTATTGTATTGTCCAGCAGAAAGGCAACAGATGTGTTACTTTTCCACTATGATTCATTCCATAGCAGTGCAAGCATTTTTCCCAGGTTTGATTTCCAGCCACCGCCAGGTTTTGAAGCCGTATACAACATTAACATTACTTCACAGAGGTTTCTTCTCTTATTCAGTGATCTCAGAAAAATGTCAAAAAATCAGACAATCATCAGGGGATGTAGCTCAGTGGTAGAGTGCATGCTTTCCATTAGGGATGAGCGAGTACAGCATTATCTGTATCTGTATCTGTTTACCACATGAATTATCTGTATCCGTATCTGTACTCGGACTGGGCGGGGCCTAACCCGGAAGTGGGTCGGGTTGTCTTGAAATGGGCGGGGCTTTAACCGGTATGTTATTTTAAGCATGCAATTGATATGGGTTGATCCGAAATTGTTATATTTATTGCTGATTAGAAAACTATTTACATGACAGCATCGAGCTTCAGATCAATGGTGTTGTCATGGTAACAAACAAACTATATACAGAACGTTTTGCAACAATGAATACAACACATGCAGTTGCAATTATGAAGTAAAATGTAATGAACAAGAGTTTTCATACTCAATATAACTTTCTTTTTTTAACTTTACATTTTTTTATGATCAGTGTAAATTTTTTTAGTTTTTGGTTCTTTTTTTTTTAATTTCCACACCAGGTGTGTGTGGGTGAGTAAGAGAGAGACACAGAGAGAGAGAGAGGGGGAGGGAGTTGACAGTTAAAAAAAAATAACTTACTGATTATTGATGATTTAATGAGCTCCGCCTCCGGCAATGGCGAAGTTCAAAACATTTTTACAAAATATGTACACTAGGGTGCATCAAATTTGAATGGGAAATTTTAATTTCAAAATATCAATTTGGCTGGCATTGCATTTTGTTCCAATTAAGATAAAAATGACTTTTGCAAAGTTTTGAGGAATTCCATTGAGATTTAGGGGTGCCACCTAACACATGAACTTTTGTGAAATTTCGAAAAATGGGCAATTTTTTGTCTAATTACCAAAAGGTTGACCTGGAAATGTTGAGTACAGTGAACTTTTATACAGTAACATGTTCTATAGGGTTATCAAAGTAAAAGTTGTATGTTTGCCCTTTGGGCAACTTGGGCATTTCTCAGAATTCAACTTTCAAGATTCTCCATCCCTTCATTTGTCCTATAGACAAAATGAATGGAGGTGGCCTCACGTGGCCTTACCCTGAGTTTTGTGCAGCAGTGATGGATGTCGGACACACATATGAAGTTTAATTGACTTTATTGTTAAACACAAGGAGCGATACTGACACACTTAAAAGAACAAACCCTCTCTAGTGGCTAATTCACTGGCAACTAACAGGGCCTAATGGTAAGAGCTGACACTAACTAAACTTTCAAACAATTGCTCAGTCTGTGCCAGAGTCCGCTCCACTGAGCGCTGCTCAGGGATGAGCATGGGGAGATCAACGGGCTTGTGCTCCAAGATTGCACTGGCAAGTGCACGCTTGTCATCAACGGGCACCTTGCTGCTGAAGAGAGCCAGGGGTAGCATCTCACCTGTCAGGTACCAGCGATGCTTCTCCAATGCCTTGATCGCTGATGCAGCAATGCCCTCATCTACAGCCTTATATGCCTGCAGGTGGTGGTAGAGTGTCAGGTCGTTCCAGGCAGCATCTACAGCTTTCTCACAGGTCAACCACCACTTTGCATAGATGTGTGTAATGAAAATGGCAAATGCCCGAATTTTCGGCACCTGCTGCCGTGTGGTGATTGTGCCCTGGGGAATCAACGTGATGTGCTGCTCCATCAAAGCCAGCTTGAGAGTATAGAGCAGCTTGGCCATCCATCGTGCCTTGTGGAGCGCTCCCGGTCGTTGGAAGGTCACTGCAGTCTGCTCTTCTCCATCTGCATCCAGAAACACAAGACATAGCTGCACAAACTCACGGTAGCCACCTCGCTTGTGGTCAGTCACTTCTTTTGCGCACCTGACAAGTTCAGCACGTAACTTGCCCAAGAGTGGTTGCTCGGTGTTGCCAGGAATGTAGCGGGACCATTGGCTGCTGGATTCTTGTGGTAACAGGTTCCATTTATCTCTCAGATGTGTGAACAAGGTAACCTCTGGCGAGCGATGACTCCACCTTCAGGTCTGTGAAAACCTGGTTCAGGAGGACCTCACCAATGTGGTGCCGGCACCCAGACCAAAGCAGTGGTCGGCCCAGTGAGAGCTGTATGGCAACGCAGGCTGCTGTGAGATGGCCGGTGTTTGACGCAGTGGTATCAAATGCCATGTTGACAACCTGGTCAGTGCAGCACCAGTCCTGCAGCAACTTGCATGTCAACCGGGCAATGATCACTCCACATGCCTCATTGGTCTGCTTCGTATACACTGGGACACCAAGCAGTTTCAGCCGCTCTGCATCTCCAACCACCACTGTAAGACGCTCCTCCAACTGGCGCACATTGCTGAGCATCGGTGTTAACTTGCTGTCCCAGTGTAGGGTGCACAATGGAGGTGGTGTCCACTGCTTGTGCTGTTCCTCACTGATTGTCTCCAGCACCTGGCGTCTTGCTCGGTCAGCTGTTGCTTAAGATGCAGAGAGATGTGTACATTCCCCTCCTGACTCTGCAACCAGGCCACGCGTGAAGGCAGCCTGTTGCATTGGTGACATCTTCAACCTTGTAGCCAGTGACACGACACTTGGTCGGCTAAAGATATCATGTGGAATGAAGACGTTTGTTCCAGTCTTCTTACGCTTGACACTTGCTCCAGTCTTCTTACACTTGTGGGATGGTTCGCCCTCAGATGGTGGACAGACTGTATTAGTATCCTCCTCTGGCTCCTCATCACTCTCCGACACCAAGCAACAGAAAGATCTCCTTAGTTTTCTTGAGCTGCAGTGTTGTTTACCTCAGATCTCCATGGCGACCATTGAGCACTGTTTACCACTTTATCCAACAAAAACAGATGTGTGGTGGCACCCCTAAATCATCATGTATTGGAAAAATATTTTGCATGTAGGGTTAGGGTTGTTTCTACATATATTGGAACACTTTTAGCACCCAGCCATATCAGAATTCAAGAATTGTGTTTTTTGATGCACCCTAATGTACACCACCGGAATCTCAGTTGTATTTATCTTATACAGAATCTGTTTATTCAAGGCAAAGCCAGTCGCACAATAAGCTTAAATACTAATTACATTATACTATTTAAAAAACCCCGTGACAAAAATCAAATAAACCTATTGGGGAGACAGATGTACCCCGGTAATAGTAAATATTTCCTGGAGGCTTTTAATGACGCCACGAGTTCAACATACGGGTATCTCCTAATAGATTATAAAACCAAGACGCCTGATATGTTCAGACTCAGAACAGGGTTACTCTCCCCGCCACAGGTTGTATACACTTCAAAGAAACGGCAGGCGTTATAATGTCTTTACGCATGCGGAGAAATCTCACACTGCTGCAGCTCTTGCACAAGTCAGCTCCTAGAGCTAGGGGGGCTATTATTAGCAATGCTACCCCGGACTTTATTAACGCCCTGTGTGAAATAGCTCTTAACATTTTAAGAGGTAACATTCCCTTGTCTACCCATCAGTACAATTTGTTAAAGAAGAAGAAAAGAGTAATCAGATTAGTTGCAGATAAAAAAGTTAACCATTCTAAAAAGAGGAAATCAATCAATCAGACAGGAGGATTTCTCCTCCCTTTGCTAGGAGCCGCTATCCCATTCATAACAAGCCTCATCACACGGACCTGAGATGGAGTATACACAGAAAATGTTTTTAGTGCCTCAGCATCAGCTGCTCTCGCTACAACAACAACAACAACAACAACACCCACAACACCCCCCTAACGGATCTTTGAGACAGGCCGCCCAAAATGAATTGGATCAGGCGATGGGTGAAATTCTGAATCAGCCTGACGTTGACGTGTATGAGAAAGCCAAAAGATACGCACACATTCTACAGAGATATTTGGCCATGGTAAAACAGGGTGAACAAGAAAAAGCTGTAATCACATTAACACTGCCTGAGGACAAAACAAAAGAGGAGTCAAAAGACGTCATAGAAGATGGTTTAATTTCAGAGGTGTTGAAACACCTCCCCAAAAGGAGTAAGAGAAATGCTGAATATATTATGGCCTCATTAGCTCGTAATAACGATCAAATATCATGGACAAAGCAAGGTGAAATCATTGTAAACAATAAAAATATATCCGGCAGCCATTTGTACGATCTGATGAAAAGCGTCACAACACATAATAACATTTCAGGCTCATCTAGACCTACCGGGTGGAGTCTATTTTTAAAAACCCTGGCAAACTTGAATGTACCCTTATCTGTCATCCCAAACACATCCGTACGTCGTTCTATTGCTGCATTTAAAACAGATTCATCACACGGAGATATTTAGACTTGTTACTACTAGTCCCTTAAGGCATCCTACAACCATTAGAAAACGCACCGCAAGTGCTTCAAATAGCGGTCTAACTCCCACCACCGCAAGTTATTCGTCACCCACTAGCATGGCACGATGGGCTAGTTTCTGATTATTTTTGTTATTACAGAGTTATGAGTGCAATTTCTGTCTGATTTTATTCTATTTTATTTTATTTTTAATATTTTCTATTTCTACCTGATAAATGTCACAAAAATATGTCTGTCTGTAAGGGGATAACGTCTTCTTCTTCTTTTATGCAAATCCCTATAAGACGGCTATTGAATGTAAAAACAGTGACAAGGTATTTTTAACGTCAATTTTCAATTTTTTACTATTTGTTTTACTCTATTTCAATTTATTTTTTAATATTTTCTATTTTACCCAATGAATGTATCAATGTCACGTGAAAATATGGCTGTCTGTAAGGGGTAAAAAATGTTTTCTTTTATGCATATCCCTATAAGATTGCCTTTGAATGTAATGAAAACAGTGACAAATGTATGTTTCTATTTGATTTTAATATCTATTTTTAACCAAAATTTGTCTATTTTGATGCGCTGACGTCATTTTATGTATAATACTCATTAAAATAAAATATTTGATTAAAATAAGCAGTCGTGCAGAATTTCATTGACACACTCTTTTATTAAATCAAGACATCATTACACAAGATTCTCTATCTGTAAGAGGCACATGAGCCTTGCACACACTTAAACTTTTGAGCGTGGGTCACCACCGGGTGTATCCGGCTGACAAAACGGCACACCATGTAGTCGTTGCATACCAGATTAGTACCATACATATTCAACACTTTATTAAAAGACTTGTTTTTTTGAATTTTGCATAAGAAGAATACACAGTGCTGGCCGCATGTTGTAGAATAGTTATTTTGCACCTGCATGTTAGAATGGTAAATCTCGATGCAATTTTTCAAGAGGAACTGATTTATAGGCCGCAGAAAACTGGTAGGTGGATTGCCGAAGCTGTCAAAGAAATATCCATGTTTGTCTGCAGTGATGTATATGGCCAGCCAGTGTTCCCCCGGCATATCACTAGTATGGGTATTCACTACAACCATTGCAGGTAGAACGCATATAACATCTTTTGGTAGCTGGTCACACGCCAACACCCCTAGAAAATTTGTGTGTCTAGCCACTCTCTTTACAAGCAGGCTTGTGAGTTCTACCGTATTCATAGCTAATAATGATCGAGCAGCACTTGTCTACGGTTAGATATTTCAACTATAGAATCAAAAACAGAGTAACAAATCAATGTCACTGTACGTGGTAGGGGGGCCCTGAAACGAGCTTCCAAACGTATATTCCCCGTCTTAATCAACGACAAGTTTCCTGAGCACCCCCCATCGGGCGCCAAATTGAAGCAAAATAGTGTGTATCCCTCTCCAAAATCGGCTCGTGATATTGCCAGACTGCGGTCCTTTAAATGACGGCCTGTTGATTCAATTAGCTGGTAATATTCCCTTGCGTATTGCTTTCTTTCAAAGTGAGGTTGGAAAGGGCGGGAGGGGTATGACTGCCCATCTGCATGCAGCGTAATAAACTCTGTGCTAAAATTATCAAAATTAAATGGGTTACGTGCATACGATCCTGTATATGCCTCATTATCTACAAATGCTAAAACAACAAATTTAGGCATCTGCCCCATGAATAAATTTTCCTGATTGCACACTCGGGTCCCAGCGGGTATGGAAAATGTTTTTAACACGACCCGATCAATGGCGTATTTGGCATTTGCATGTTGTAATGCCCTGCTATGGGCCAGGCGTATTGTGGGGGCCACAGCAACCTTCTTTACAAAAAGACTCGCCGACATTATTTTCACAGTGAATAGGACATTTCCAGGGGTCATTAGCACAAAGTCATCTTTTGCTCGGATAAATTTCAGAGAAAGGTCAACGCCATTTAGCATAAGTTTTTCTTGAAAAAACAAATCGGCATGTATGGGTGCTATTAGCTCTACAATACGGCTATCGCTGGTGTATGCACCGCGCCCCACCAACCCCTCATTGTCACCGGTGATAGAAGTATCATCCATATGGCCGCTGGTGTCTTTACAAAACAGGCCTGTGCTAAACTGTGTGTCTAGAGTATCCTTTCCATAGTTTAGCAGACATTCAATCATTCCCCGGTATGGATATGTATTTGAAGACTGGGTGATTAATCTATCACCCAACATTATGTCAACTTGGGAAAAAAGCGTACATCCAGGGTAATTAATAAATCCCACGTCGGCTGCATTGGCTAACACCGTACCATCAGGATTCATAATCCTCACGCGCAAATACAGATATGAGTCATTAAGGTCCATATAATCTTCACCAGATGCAGATATAAAAAACTCTATCGGGCCCGTATCTGTCAGAGCCGATACAGGGGGTATTTCTGCATAGCATGATTTTTCAATAGACGTCTGGGTATATGGCACAGTGAATAGGTCCAGCTCGGTCTTTACGCATTCTTCAGACTGATTGTGGAGGAATGCCATGATTTAATAGGCCTTGAAGAAAAAATGATGTGTGTAATCCGGTCTAGAAAATGTCTTTTGGGGAACTCCGAGAGCGTCTGTTTGGGGCTCTGCGTCTTCTGGCCACTGGCTTCCTTTTGACAGCTCTGACATTTCTGCCGGGGGTTTTACGTCTTTTAGATGTTGAACGGCTACGCCCACATCCTGAGGGTGGGGTTTTTTGTGGTCTGCGGGTATGTACTATAAGTCCACTTCCCTGTTGCCTTCCGGTTACAGAATTTCTCACATTTGATACAACATCCCCAATAATCCCTGTGGCTGCTGTTTTCAGGTGTGGTTTTGCCAAATTAAACCCCTTTTTTAAAAGAGGTATTGCCATACGAAATAGGTTCCTAAATATGCCACCCAGACCGTTGCCATATTGAGTACTCGACCCGATAAAGCCAGGTAATTCTCCTCCGGCCTGATTCAAATAATAGGCCGTGTAGCGCCCGTCATCCCCGTTGTAAGTTTTACGCATCATTTTAATGCTGTTTCACAGGTCTAAAATGCAGTTTGACTATAACTTTTCCGTATGAGAACGGAATAAGCTCACTCTGGTCGTCCCTCAGTTCAATTTGTATATCGCTGATGGTTGAGCGCGACAGAGGTGTGTAGTGTGGAACGTCGTAAGACAGAGTGGGCATACGTCTGGTCTCGTCAGAAATATTTATGCATCTGAGAAGAGGCACGTTGCTATCCCCCACTAGCTGATAATCTATAATGTCGCTATAAATAAATATGTTATATCGGCCCGCGTGTATATCAGCGGGATGTGGAGCTATACTATGCTTTTTCATTAAAAGGCTGGGATGTATTCCAAAGGCTGTGTCAGGTTCAAAACCAAGAATTTTGGCTAAACGACCTTTAAACGTCACGTGACATCCGCCCCCTCCAGAGAAGAATACTTTATTTGTAATGACGTTATAACTCAGGTTGACGTCTACGGAGGTGTTGTTTACACATTTTGTGTTAAACTCTTTAACAACACTCTGCACGGTGTCATACCACCCTACCGAAAGTTTAACATAGTGCTTCTCGACAGTTTTTAGGTTGAAGATTTCCACTTCGGAGTCCTCTGCCGAAAAACTACCCCAGACACGAGGGTATTGGATCTCGATAAGTCCCACTTCATAGGGGTGCTGTAGAATGATTGGCTTAGCTAACTTGGTTCTGAACTGACATATCTTATTATTTGGATATACAGATGATGATGAATTGCTAGGCAGTGTGACAAAAAATCCATTCTTATTCATTGTGACCTGCTCTTTCCACAGTCAGATCTAAATGACTAGTTTACACATTCTACATCCTATTTTTATTTAAGATCTACAATGTCTTTTTCAGAAACCCATGAATTGAATTTTTCAGGCCACCCCAACCACTTCACAAGGGCCATGCGTTTACGCCCCTCCTGCTTTCTCCTCACTACCTTCTCTATTTTAAATGTCTTATTCTTGTCAATAATCACCGGTTGTAACTCTGCCTCATAAAAGGTCCCTGTCAACGTGTCACCACTAATATCTTTTAGTTTATAGACCGGGGGTGTGCGACTTATAAGTTTCACTATTGTAAAAAACTCATCTGTAAACGTTTGTTCATACCCTTTTCTAAATATTCCCCTATGCTTTGATATCCTAACAGTATCCCCCAGTTGAAATTTAAAAGGTACCAGCGCAGGCGGCTTCAGTTTGTACAGATTGATAAATACAGCTTTCTCATTGTCTTTATTCACTGCAGACGGGGCCATTTTTATCGAGCGATGGTATGAGGAATTGTAGGCGGTAACCAGCTCAGGAATTGCATCAATATATCTTCGTGAGTTAACGGATGTTAAAAATCGCCACATACGTGTCTTGAAGGTCCGATTGAATCTCTCCACCACACTTGCTTTTGTCTCATTTGATGTCGAGAAATGGTGAATTTTATATTGTTCCAACAAATTATGAAAAGCGGCATTATAAAACTCCTTTCCCTCGTCTGTTTGAACTTTCTGGGGTATTCGTCCATCTCCTAGTATTTCTTTAAAGGCGTTTGTAACAACTGCCCCAGTTTTGTTTTTAAGACAGATCACCCAGGCGTATTTAGAAAACACATCAATACATGTCAGCAGATATCGTACATTATCATTTTCTGATGAATATTCGCTCATATCTACCAGATCAATCTGAAATTGTTTGTTGATGCCGTTAACCACTACCCTGTTTCTTGGAAAATGTTTCAATGCAGGTTTATGCAATGTATAGGTGTCCTGACGCTGTAAGAACTTTTGAACCGATGGAATTGTTGGAGTGACGCCTGTACACTCTGCAACTGCTTCACGCAGCCTGCATACCCCTCCTAATCCTCCAGGGTGTGAAGGATCATAGTATATCTTTTCCATAACCCCATCCATGATTCGTTTAGACACAACTGACCACATTAGCTTTGTGTCATACATTTTTATTTTTCAGCACAACAGGTTATGACATCATGGTTACACCTTCTATCACAGACAATGTTTTTGACAACTCATTCACATCCGTTTTACTAATTATAAATGCATGTATCTCACGCAATTCATGTAGGACATTATTACATTGTTTTTCTCTTACATACATACTCACTGTATCTACAATCATAGTGTAAAGGGTCAGCAGGTGATGCACTTTTATACTTACAAAGTCGTGTGTGAGGTTGGCTATGACTGAACAAAATGTTTCCAACACACACTCCCCTGCCCTCAACAATACTAGCACCATTTGAACCACCTCAGCCCAAGAACTTGTACAAATTTGGCCTCTTACAATTTCCATCATTTCTTCAAGCCTACACACTTCGGCTGGGTCAACGTCGCTGTTACATTGGTATTTAGTTATCATCACCCACCTTGTTAGCTATGATTTGGTCTAAAAGGCCTGACAATTTCATTATTACATATCGCTCATTGATTTTGTTATACATCAAACGCAGACAATTCCCCATGTTTACACTATTATGTTTTTTGTTTTTCTCCAAGAAGCTCAGATTGTTTTTCTCCTGTATAAATCCCTCCTGTATAAATCCCTCCAGTAATCTCCGATTTCACGTATTTGTGCTACTTTAACAACATCATCGCCTACTGTGGCATCGTACATTTCACGGATTTTGGCGGCAACATCTTCAGCTGATTTTAACTCATACAACACAGTTTCAGCCACCCCACGGATTATGGCGTCATCAGCACTGATACTTTTCAAGCTGCAGAAAGCGCCTTACAACAGCCACAAATTTATTGGTCAGCAGTCTTTTCATAAGCACATCAAAGTGTTTTCCATAGAAATATTCAGGTATACTGGTTAAACACTCATGCTGTTTCTGGCTTGGATGATTGATCTGGCATCCATAACACACTTCCTCCCAGTACTGATAAAGCACGATCCCCAACAGGTGTAGAGAAGCCGTCTTAATGCCCTCTATGAGCAGAGTTGAAACCACTCCGTTGGTCTTGTCATGTGAACCACTACAATCGCACTCGAGATATGGGTCTAACCCTGTGTAGTCGCACCCCAGCTGTGTGTTGTCAGATGCTATGGGAGATATGTCTGGCCATATATCGCCTCCGAACAGACGTGTGCCCCTAGGAGGTAGGGGGGACCCCCGAGGGGTATGGATCAACAGAGAGGGGGGTAGAGGAGGGGTCATAGATGATGGAGGTGCCAGGAATCGTTCAGGGGTTTTGAATGATGATGATGATGATGATGAAGATAGAGGTGGGGATCCGGTGACCGTCAGAGGGGTGATCAAATTCCACCTTCCGGGAGGGGTGCGGGGGGTAGGGTAGCACAACTCCAACCCTTCTGAAAGAATGAATAATAGTCACTCATCACATACATAGTAAAGCCATACTATCTTTTGTCATTTGTTTAACACATATTTATACCCACCATGTTCCTAGTCTCTGTGGCTGACAATTTTAGGCATATAAAGCGATGGGGGGAGTGTATGGGGGTGATGATCATCGTCGTCAAATATAAGGCTCTTCTTTATCTTCTCATAGGAGCATCTTATACTATCTCTTCTGATGACATAGTCAATTTTATCAAAGTGTTTCTTCACAGCCTCCCAATCACACCATTGTATAAAGAAGACGTTTTTAAACCATTCTTCATGCTCCTTGGCAGAGACGGGGTAAGGTTTTAACATCCAGTCCGTGCGGCCTCTGGTAGCAACAAGTTTCTCCTTTTCCGCACAAACTCGGAGAAAAATAAAATCCTCTGGACATCTATTGAATCTATCTGCTTCCACCCGATAGATTTTCTCTTCTTTATAGCTATTCCACTGTGCTACATAAATAATCTCAGGAAACCCTGGAATATTGAGATCCTGACAGGCTACAGATCTAAAAAGACGCCAATCTTTTAAACTTAAAGTGTACTCTGTTCTAGCCTCAGACTTTAACTCTTGTTTCCCGTTAGCACACACCGCTAAAGTAACACCTCCTTCACTGTAGCCAATAGAATATTCATATCCGTTGGCACCCAAAAACTCAAAACTAGCCGTACAACATTCAGCTTTGCTTTTAGTGAATATCTCGGGCCACATTCTCTTCTTCAGAGGCGTATAACGCATTTCAAATGTAGTGCTAGGATCACAAATACCTTCTCCGTTGGCCAGGCTCTCTCGGGCATCAAATCCATCCATGTCTAGGCAGTACAATTCCAGAGTTCAACGTACCTTAGGCAGCAGGGTAACTGAAGAAATGAGGTGACAAGTCTGCACATACCCTCGCTACTTAAAGGCTAAGACCTATCCCCTTAATGCATCGTCACACCTCTATCTGGCTGCCATTGGCTCCCTAAGGCCCATCCTATTTTGACCTACTGACCTTAGGGGGCGGATATTCGGACCCCACCCTGATATGACATATGTACATGTCATAGCTGCGCGCGCACTAGTGCACTCTACAGAGGGGGGATTATGCAAATTTTTGACCCCCCTCCTCCTAGTGCACTCTACAGCGGGTGATTATGCTAATTTTTTGACCCCCCTCCTCCTAGTGCACTTTTTCAGCGGGGGAATATGCTAATTTTTTGACCCCCCTCCTCCTAGTGCACTTTTTCAGCGGGGGATTATGCAAATTTTTTTTGAAGCCCCGCCCCTAGTGCTACCTAAATACTACTCAGAACCATAGCTCAGGGTGGACGGTCATCTTCCCCGACCTGTTGGGGGTGAGAGAAAGAGACAGACAAAGAAAGAGAGAGACAGAGAGAAAGACAGACACACTGTTAGACTTTTTATTGTTTATTTGCGGTAACTACGCGATTACAGTATCATAACTGTACATGTTTTTTATAGTATAATACCCTTACTGTAACTTAGTTTTACAGTAGTATATTACCCTTACTGTAACTTAGTTTTACAGTAGTAAAAATACCCTTACTGTAACTTAGTTTTACAGTAGTATATTACCCTTACTGTAACTTAGTTTTACAGTAGTATATTACCCTTACTGTAACTTAGTTTTACAGT